>CM035431.1:22403826-22641326 GCA_020310875.1 Ceratopteris richardii | reverse complement strand
GATGATCAAGTGTACTTGAATTGATGCTTGAATATAACCCCATGGGCTTCATTTATAGATTATAAGCCCACAAATCTGCTTCAGCAAAAAACTTGAGCAAACAAGAAAAAAAGCCCACTATCACTGTTTTGTGAGTTTCCTATGACAAAATCTAGTTTTTGGACTGACAGAAAATGAATTTGTTGAAATAACCTAGCAAATGACCAAAATTTGTACTACTCAGGCATGTTCATACAAATTGTAGAGGCACTTGATCACTTCACTAGGACAGTAAGACTAGAAACCAAGGCTTTCACTAAGGCTTACAAGATGAACTGGCCAGATTCTTAATGTTACAAGGTAGATCACTAGGTTTTCGCAAAGGCTTACATGATGAATTGACCAGATTCTTAATGTTACAAGATTAGATCCTGATTTGCAACAAGCAAGCTGGCTTGTACAAAGGTAGAATTCAGCAAACAATAAATTTATGGCCATATTCAGCACTGGAAGCTTTTTTTCATGCCTAACATAGTATCATTCACTACAAGCAAGGACAAAGGCTTAGAACTAGAAAGAAACGAAATAATGTTGGCTGGCTTCAATGCCAATAAAAGTTCTTTTTCTTTAACAAGCAAAACAAAACAAAATACAACAAAAAAAAAAAAAGGGTAAAATATCCACTATCAAGACTAAGCATATGGAAAAAAAATGAACAAATTCAAGATAGTCTTAACTTTAACAGAAACAAACTTTGGATTTTGCCCCCTCCATAGAGCCTGGGCACTTTCCCAGCTTCTAGATGGTATAACTGCTAGTAAATTTAATTGTACTACACTCTGAATTGGTAAGCTTCTGGAGTTTATAACCAATAGATGGATTTCTTTTTGAAGGAAAAAAATGGACACCTGCAAAAAAGACGAGTAAAACAAACAGAGACTTGAGACAAGAAGCACAAGCGTAAACATTTTGAGACCATGTCACCTGGCCAGTGGCCACACTTCTGATCGAAGCTCCACTAAGTGGCACCTGAATGTACTTTTTGTATCTGCTTAAGATGTTTACTCAGCACAGCTATAACAAGAGAAAACAATAAAGACATGATAATCAAAGAAGAACATAAGTACCTCATACAACACAAGGAGCATAAGTATCAAACCATTATAGATAAGCTTACTACAACTTGTGAGGAGATTTAAATACTTCTACTTTCTTATCAGTTACTACCACTCAGATAGAGGATTAACCATTTCAAAATATCCCACAATATACTCAAAGCATACTCTTTTTCTGTTGATACATACATCTCCTTCATTACAGAACAATAATTTTCACTTTTTTGTGGATACTGATTTGATGCATGTCAAATAACAATCTGCCTGAACCGAAAGGTAGTTTTAAATTATATGAACCATACAGTTATCCTTCACACCATACGATGTCATATATTTCTCAAGCAGCACCTTGTACAGCCGAACTCCTAAATGTATGAAAATAACACATATCTGATTTAAATGAGTTAAGAAGCCATCTTACAGGGTCCGTCCATTTGGCTCTGATTGCTTCTGAAATTCTCAGTCTATGCTCCATTTGCAGACTCTTAGGTGCAGCTGCTTTTTTTTTCTGTCTCTTTGAAGAATAGTATTCTCTATGCAGCTCTTTCTTCAGTTTCTGGTAGCTATCCCATTGGAGTTCGTCATCTCCAAGTATTCCTCTTCTTGCTAAACTTGCTACTGAGTCTTTCCACTCTTGCACAATCGTCAGTTGTCTGCGTTCAAACTCCATCCTAGATTTCATGAATGTTCTGATCTTCTCTCTGGTCTCCTGGCTGCATGATATAATATTTTTAAGCTACAAGTGGATTACTCAACTGTTTAAAACGTAGTCAATAAGTAGGACCTTTGAGGATGAGAAAACTGCCGAAGCCTCTCCCGCATCTATTCAAAAAAGTTGTGAAACTTTCAGTATGCATAAAATCTGGTTATACATGGAGCATCAATACTCCAAGGAACTCTAAAAAATACACAGAAATAGCAAGCAATTACTTTGGGATCTGCCATAACAATCTTGTTACGCTCCCTCAATCGAGCAATTGTCTCTGAAAAATCAATTTAAACATGCTGTAATGTATAAAAAGGTTTCTATCATTGAATGATATTGTGAAACAGACAAATACTTTCATAAAAGGCAAATCAATGCAAAGTTTGAAACATGCAGAAAGGGAACATGCTTTGAAAACAAAGAGGAGTTTGAAAGGATAAGAAGAAAAACTATGTTACCCAATCCAACAAACTGAAGAGAATAAATGATAGTAATGTTGTTAAAAAAATTTAAAATAAGTCAGCAAATTCAAAGTTCATTATTGAAATAAGCTGAGTAAAACAACTTAAAATATTTTCAAAAGTTTTTGAAAAGCTATATCGTTCAAAGTTGTCATTCACATGTGAGCATAAGCCTTTTTTCTTTGGGGGGGGGGTTTTTTTTCTTTTTGTTTCTTTTTTTTTTTTTTTTTTTTTTGGGGGGTGGGGTGTGTGTGTGTGTGTGTGTGTTAATCTATCTTGACATGTTTACTCTTTGAAAATCAAAATCACATACACAAAACAAATTTCAATCAGCATTCACTTCAAAACAAAAAATCTCAGTAAAAGAAACTTTCTTCTTTTTTTTGCTCCTTTTTTTTGGGAGAAAATGTGATCTCTTTATTCATGTATACGAGGGAATAAAGCTCCCAGAAACAGGTATACGATGGCCTTTGACAGACTCAAAGAATCTTTTCAGTCAAGTTAATAATATGATTCCCTGAGTCAGTTGCTCTTTATTTCTTGGAGAAAATGTGATCTCATTATTCATGTATATGAGAGAATAAAGCTCCCAAAAACAATTTCCCTCTTTAGGAGGTCTTTTTCACCGGCTTATGTATACATCCATAACCCTAAACTTAGCTTTGCACGTTTCACTGTTCGTATTACATTGTGTGTTCATGCACATCACTACCAGAATATACTAACAAATCCCCCTCTGAGAGGATGTCGTGAATAAAGAGCTTGGCACCTTCTTATACAAGAGTGCTAGCTCTTTGTTCATGACATCACTCCCAAAAGAAATTTGTTAGCATACTTCAGTAGTGAGGTGTGTGAACATAATTAGGACCGTTGAGGCACTTTTTGTCTCTTTGGAAGTTTTTTTCCACCAAGCACTTCAAGATAATTTTATTATATTTTGGCTTGATAAGAGCAAGGCAGGCCTCCGAGCAAGGCAAGCCTCCAGGCAAGGCAAGCCTCCGGGCAAAGCAGGCCTCCGGGCAATGCAGGTCTACGCACAAAGCAGGCCTCCGTGCGACGTAGGCCTCCAAGCAAAAGAGTCTCCAACCAAAACAAGTCTCCAAGCAAAATAAGTCTCCAAGCCATAGTCATGGGGGGACGTGTCCCCATGCCCTAGGGATGTCGGGACTTCGTCCCCCCATTCAAACTTATAGGGACGCCCAGTTGGAACGGCTTGCATCCCAGATTTTTTTCTGTCACAAGGTACTTTCCTTGAAACAGAAGCATGTGATGAGGCCAATTTCGAGACTTCCGCTAAAAAAATGGCGGGATTTTTTTTCCCTCCATTTGAAGCCCAATTTTAAACACTTTTCTTTAGGAGTTTTTGGTGCCCATTTTAACTCTCTAGAACCTTCTTTTGAAGGCCCACCACAAGCATAAAAAGACCTCCTTGCTGCCCCATCTTGCTTTCAGATTTCCCTCTTGCCTCCCCTGTGTATGAAAGCTTGAGCGACCTTGGGCCTTGCATATTCAGCAACCCGTTACCCCTCCACCCTCTTATCCTTTGGGCCTCTCTAGAAGAGTGCCTTCAACAACTTCTCACTTGAGTCCTCTCCACAAGGCTCAAGACCTTATCCTTTGGAGGTCTAAACCTTTCTCCTCTCTTTCCTTTGGAGTGTAGGTCCTAGGAGGCTAGGAGCAGCCATTATGGCCTCTTCATCAAATACCTACAAGAGAAGGAAGGCCGTCACCTATAATTGTTCAATCTTGTCTTCCATATAAGTGAGAGTTTGCTTAGTGATAACTTATAAGTCATTGTTCAATCTTTATCTATAGTGCCACAGGTTATGATGCAATTGCCCAGCACACGTGTATATTTCACTTAAAAAGACTCGTTGCACACCACATGTTGTGTATATTTCACTAAAAAAAAGACTTGTTGCACACCACATGTTGTGTATATTCACTTAAAAAGACTTGTTTTTTCTATTTTCTTGTTTATTTGTGTTCTTATAAGCTAAGAAAACAGCTATGAATGGTATTTATTTAAAATTGGCCTCAAAATCAATATATTTTGAGTGTCCTACCAGATTGGCGTCACTGGGACCGTCAAGGTCTGGTCCTCGATCCCGAGACGTCACCATTCCTAGGATACGTCATCGTCCCTTGGTGACTATGCGAGTCCACGAAGATGGCTACCAGAGAACCAAACTATATAATGATTCCTCAAGATAGATCTAACTTACAAGACATACATGTTATCTCCTTTGTGATCAAATGCGGACTATAATATCGAGAAGATAACATCATGCACATGTCAATTTGAATCGCCTCTTAATCTCGGGTTACCCAAAGGTACTCCACATGATCCACAAAGACCATGAGGTCTCCTCCCCCCTCTATAACAATTCCTAATTCCATGCAAGAATGTCTGGTACATACTAAGAATCCATGCTGGCAAGCAAAACAAGTCTCCAATCAAATGACTACCACAGAAGCCAAAATATATAATGATTCCTCAAGGTAGATCTGACTTACAAGACACACCTCTTACCTTCTTTGTGATCAAATGCGGACTATAATATCAAGAAGATAACATCATGCACATGTCGATTTGAATCCCCTCATAATCTCAAGTTACCCTAAGGTACTCCACATGCTCCACTAAGACCATGAGATCTCCTCCCCCCTCTATAACAATTCGTGATTCCATGCAAGAATGTCTGCTACATACTCTGTATCCATGCCTTCACTTCACATGGAAGTCAACACGTTGGTTCACCATCTTAATATCATCATGCTATTAGACAACCAATGTTGAGTATTATCATGAGCATACAAGAAGGCTGAAGCGGGGAAAGTCCGCACCCAATGGGACTGTGTAGGTAGAGGTAGGGTGACTCCCTACCTAGAGTAGACATAACAATGGAGCATACACTTATGGGCATCTGCTCCTCCGTAAGGAGCCAAGTGGCTACCATCATGACTAAGAGGTTATGAGGGCTTCCATCAAGGGTAACAATCTCTATAATATATCTGGCTCCGTAAGGGTTGCATCTCTATAGGTATCCTTGATGGATGAGCCATCTATGTTTAGTCTCCATCATAAGATGCATGATCATCACACCATCAACATATTCTCCATGGTCTAGAGCATGTGTACAATTTGTCCTTTGATCAATAAATGATCTAAGGTTGTACAAACAGGTCTCCTAAAGGGAAGCAAGTGCCAAGAGTTTCAAGAGCATTTAACAACTCCCTTTTGGAGAAGACAAGTCATAACCCATATCCACAAAACAACCAAAAGGGAAGACATCAAACTCTCCTCCCAACTAGAGCCAAGCAAGCTCACCACCTCCTAGGGGCCAATGTCCCATACCACGAGCCTCCCACCAATATGGGCGATGAGGCTCTACCAAAGGGCCAAGAGTCCAAGTGCCTCATGTAGGGAATGTCTCATAAATGAGCAACTCCTATTCAGAGACTCACTTTGAGAAAGAGGCCCACTTCACACTAAGCATCCATTCACACTTGGTTGAACACTTAACTTATATGCACCCATCCAAATGTCCTTTGGGTTTATAACAGCCTACAAGTAAGGTAGAAAAATTGAACATTACCTTTAGGGTAAGGTTCGTAAGGTCTGTTACATAAAGTAATTCACACAAAAGTATATGTAACGAGCCCAACTTGCATAGATATGTAATAGCTCTTTAGTAGGCTTCAGTTAACATCTCTTAAGATTGTCACTAACAATTCATGAAGGTACAAAATGATTAGAGAAAGAAATGATGAAAAACATCTCAATTGATGTGACATTGACATAAAAAAATGCATGTAAGTTTAGTCTCTCAAGGTAAGTGGTTCATAAACTTCCACAACTACAGCACTCAATCTATAAAGCTAGTGGCAATCACGTAAAGGGCGTCGATTTCTTTTGCACCTCCACTCATGAATATCTGCAAGGTTTGGTCAAGTGTGTTATCAAGTATTAGAAAGATCTTGGGTAAGAATTGACCAAGGCTCATTTCCAAGGACCTCATCCAAGAGCTCATAAAGTCAAAAATGACAGATACTTAAACTTTCACAACATGCAGTTTGTTCCATCACGTTTGACCTCTTTGAATATGAGTGACCTTATGTGTAGGGCTCAAGTGGCATACCTCTTGCATCGATTGGTATTGCTATTCCACCATAGACATCACACAAAGAGCATGTACTTCTTTTGCACCTACACTCACAAACATCTATAGGGTTTGTTTCAATGTGTTATCAAGGTTTAAAAAGATCCTAAGCAGCAGTTGTACTTTAAACTTTCACAAGATATAGTTTGTTCTATCACGTTTGACCTCTTTGAATATGAGTGGTCTTACGTGTAGGGCTGAAGTGGCATACCTCTTGCATCGATTGGTATTGCTATTCTACCATAGATATCACACAAAGAGCATACTTCTTTTGCACCTACACTCACAAATATCTATAGGGTTTGTTTCAATGTGTTATCAAGGATTAAAAAGAATCCTAAGAAGGAGTTGGCCAAGGCTCATTTCCAAGGACCTCATTCAAGAGCTCATAAGAGTAAAGAATGGTAGATATCTTGAACTTCCATAAGACCTAGCTTGATCCATCAAGTTTACCCCCTTTGAATATGGATGGTCTCATGTGTAAGGCTCAAGTGAGAGATCTCTTGTACAAGCTTGCATTACTACTCTAAAGAGATGTTACCTATAGATTAAGTCGTGTGAATCCCACTTACACCCCTTTCCCTCTCTTATAGTCTTTTGTGTTCAGCATCTACTCATTTTTCATTAACACACTTCACAATATGCATTTGCACTTTGAGACCATGTAAGAGAAATAAAAGAAAGGAAAGTCATGATAAGAAAAGAACTAACTGCAAATTAAGCACTCTATGTAGAAATATTATGAAAGTGGATATTTACTTCTATAAGACACCTCCATTCCACATGTTGAGACATTATAATCTTGAAGCTTAAATAATAACCACTTGATTCTATGTTATATAGGTTAAGGATAGCAATGGAAAACATGATTCAAACTTGCAATGACGCATAAAAGAGATATAGAACAATCTAACATACATTGAAAATGAAGTAAGCATGCTTGATTTTCATAGGCTATTAAAAGTTTACATCCTTTTCAAATGTAGGATTTCCCATGTATTTCAAGATGTTCCAGATAAGAATTGTTCTATAAAAGCCAGCACATATTATAAGAGAATTTGAAGTTTGCCAACGGAGCCCTCCATTAAACTAGCCATCTACCTTGCTCGGAGCTCCATGCAAAGATGATCATGGATTGGAGTTGTGATAAACATTGAAAGGGGGAAGAAAAAGGAAAAGGTCAATGTTTTAACTCGGAAAAACATTTCAAGATTTTAGCACTGAAGACATCCAACATTTCACTCACCTGGTTTGTGGTGCTTGCCCTTGTTCCAAGGAACTTTCCCCTTATTAGCTCGACCAATCCGTTCTCTCCTAAGTCTCTCATGTTCGTCAATAACAGTTGATGCTTCAGAGTTTACATTTGAAGACATAGCACTAGTTGAACCAAGATGGTGATTGCAATTATTGATGGGCTCACACTTATCATTTTGAATTATGCTACCGTTGCCATCATTACTATGATCATCTTCAATGACTCCACCATTGCTAACTTTATCACTCGTCTCGTGGTCTACACCCACGGAATAGTTGCTTTTGATTGCAGAGTTCTGTGCATCTTCACCGATATCTCCCTTGCGGAATTCGTCATCTTTGCCACCAACAATCTGTGGAATAGGACGGCTTGCAGATTCAAGAGGTTCTCGAGTCCGTAACACGACGGCAGAAAGGCAAACTGTGGGCCTGCTCACGCGTGCACGTCTATCACAGAGCTGGAGAATTGCTGCCCTTGCTTTGAAAACAGGAAACGAGCACGGTCTTTGAGCGGCAGAGAAACACTTCATTTCGATGTTTGCAGCAGACATATCTGGAGGGAAATGCGCCTGGGGAGATAGAGAAGCTCAATCATTCCATAGCTTCTGCCAACCGGACACTTCATTTACCTTCTTCCACTCCCAAGGCAGCGCGCTCTCATGAGAGAAAGTCAAGAGGACCGGACAGTGGCTCCACTTCACAGTTATAGCATTTGGAAACTCCATTCTCTTTCCATAAGCTTCGGATAAAGCATCTCTCTTCGTTTCTTCGTAGTTCGTATGCATTAATCCAATGCTTCGTATACTGAGAACCTCAGGTTCGATGATATCTATTTATTAATATTATACAACAAAGGGGTTGGTGATATAGAAGAAGGAAATGTCTTTTTTTGAGGGTTGGTCATACCACATAGAAAACAATAATGGATAAGCAAGCCACTATTTAGGAGATGCAAGAGAACTAGATACCACGCATCTATCCATAATATAGAAAACAATAATGGATAAGCAAGCCACTATTTAGGAGATGCAAGAGAACTAGATACCACGCATCTATCCATAATATAGAAATAGATACTACGCATGCCTACGTGAAAAATATATTTGAACATTAAGTGGAGGAGTTGAGTCCCCTTTTTTTTAATTTGAAGAAATAGACAATTGAATTTCAAAGTGGTAAGCGTACGTCAATAATAGAGGTTTTGTCTTTCAAAAGGATCTCATGTATAAGTTAATGACTATCATAATTTTCTTCCTCAATTTTGGTAAAGAATTGACACTTTTGCAGTGTTACCAAAGAAGTTTGAACCTCCTCTTGTCCCTTTACATGAGATGGGCACTCCCATAAATTCCAAATGGCACTCATGTGAGTAGCCACCATACTATAGTGAGGTGGAGTCTTCAAGAGGTGAGAGAAAGAATGGAAGGTATATGTGGTAGCGAATTCCACGAGAACTCTTTTTATATTATAGGCAAGACATGTGTTTGTTTAGGATAAGGAATATTGTTACTTGGTGTTGCAGAGGACTAAAAACAAGAGAAGAGAAGAAAAAGAGAGAAGAAGAGCAGGCTCATAAATTTTCGAAATAGCCATTTTTCTTTTCTTAATTTTCATCATGGAAACATTGAAAACCCTTGTAAATGCACTAAAGGAGTCCTCTACCTACATATTCTCTGAAGATTGTAAGTATATCCTTGTACAATAGTAGGAACTTAGAGATTTCTAAAGAAAGTGTGAGTCTCTTGTGTGAAAGGACCAAACTTAGGGCACATGTATATAAGTCACTTTGTGACTCATTTGTGAAGACTTTTGCCATAATTGAGAAATAACTTCTGGAATTCAAAATTGCTTCTTATTGTTTGTGTATCTTCTTCTTTGTGAGCTTCCAAGTGTGCTTGAGGCATAAATGTGTGTCTTGAGGTGTTGTCTTCCCCATCTCTTTTCAGTGATATCACATGTGTGTGAAGTGTAGGGAATCTTTAGGTGTAAGTAGGTGATTCCCACCACTCTATTTTTTGCACATAAGTTGGAGCAGAGAGGTTCGTGTTAGAGTTAGACGTCTACGGAAGCACGCAAAAAGCACAAGGAAGAAGAAGAAGCTTGGAGCAAAACACATAATACTGAATGTATTACCACTAGAATATACAAAGATAAGTAACCCGTTAGGGCTATAGGCATATATACAAGCTGAGGGAAAAAACCTCCTAAAGAGGGAAAAAAGTGCCCCAGCGGTCCTAGTGTGTTCACACACATCACTACCTAAATATATAAACAAATCCCCCCTGGGAGTGATGCGATGAACAAGGAGTTGGCACTCATGTATAAGGAAGTGCCAAGCTATGTGGAATAATCGATAAAAGGAAGTAAGCCCAAAGCTTTATGGAAAGATTCAAACTTCTCCCTAGGCAGAGCCTTCATGATCCTACATGGGCATATATGCCAAGTTGATCTAGTAGAGAACCTCTCCCTAACATAATGATAATGCACCTCAATGTGCTTAGTGCGAGTGTGGAACACAGGCTTCCATGCAACTTCCAATGCGCTCTAATTGTCAGTGAAGATGGTGGCAGCAAAAGACTCACCAACACCCAAATCAGCCATAAGGCATCTGAGCCACACACACTCAATAGTCGCTATGAAAGTTGCCCTATACTAAGCCTCACAACTGGAAGTGGCCGCAGTTGGTTGCTTCTTGCTCAGCCAAGATATACATGAGCTACCAAGCATGAAGCAAAAACTACTGGTGGACACATGAGTGTCATAGCAACCAGCCCATTCAGAGTAAAAAAAAGCATGTAAATTTGGCGGTAGTGATCCCCCCTTGGGATAAAACAATCCAAGTCTCAAGTAGTGAAAGATGCGCTTAACTGCCTGCCAGTGCTTGACTCTTGGGCAATGCATAAGCATGTTCGTCTGTGAGACAACAAACTGAATATCTGGCTGAGTAATGCATAAGTAAATCAAGCATCCAATAGCTTGCTCATAGAGAACAACATCAAATGCATCTCAAGCATCATGAAAACTCAATCATAAACATGTCCCAATAGGAGTGGCAATAGATTTACAGTCTTCAAGGCCAAAACATTGCAATAATGTGTCAATATATTTTGTTTGACACAAAGACATTCCAACCTCAACGTGCATAAATTGAATGCCCAAATAATGATGTAAATGCCCCAAATCAAACATCTCAAATGAGGCATGCAAATCCACCTTAAAATCAGCAATATGCTTCTCATGAGGACCAGTGAGTAGCATGTCATCAACATACACAACAATGATCAGAAGCACATCATTAGCACACTTAAGTATAAGGTGTTTTCAGTTGCACTGTTCTCAAAACCATGTGCAATCAGATAGGCATGTATGTTTTCATACCAAGCACGTGATGCTTGCTTTAAACCATATAATGCCTTCTTTAACCTACACACCTGGTTTTCATGTCCTTTCTGCAGAAAGTTGCGAGGCTAAAAAACATACACTTCTTCATGTAAGTCACCATTCAAAAATGTTTTTTTAATGTCCAATTGATGTACATTCCAACCATGATGAGTTGCAAGTGCACAGATTCTATGAACAGTAGTCATTCCGCAAGTAGGAGCAAAGGTTGCATCAAAATCAATGCCTCTTTCCTAACCACAACCCTTTGCAACAAGCCTAACCTTATACCTGTCAGTTGTTCCAGCAGGCTTACGCTTAAGCTTGTATACCCACTTAGTGCCAATGGCCTTCTTGCGAGGAGGCAAGTCACATAAAGACCAGGTTCCATTTTTCATGATAGCATCATATTCAGATTGCATTGCAGACATCCAATGTTTAGAATTTTGTGCTTCATCAACCAAAATAGGCTCAATCTCATCACAAAGACTAGACGCAACCATAGCATAGCAATCTGATGCAAAACAAGCACGATGAGAGCCTGAACGAGTACAATATGATGGTGCATCATTTGTTGTCATGCAAAGTCTACACCAACCATTTTAGCATAGTTTTTGCCTCCTCAATATCAGCTCTCTCATCAACAAGTGCAGCATGTAAATCTGCATCAGAAATAGAATGATCTACATCATCACATGAAACCTGTAAAGGCTAAGAAGTTGTCTCATTAGGACCAGCACTAGACAATCCACCTGTATAAAGAGGCAAAAAAGTATCTACATGTCTTTGGAGCTAACAGATGTCACTTTCTTACATAAAAGTAAAAGCTGAATAACATCTTCCACAAAAACAACATCACGGCTAACCAAAATGCATTTAGTATGTGGATGATACAGACGATAGCCTTTGCTTTTAGAACTGTATCCAAATAAAATACATTTTACAGCTTTATCATCCAATCTCCTGCAATGTTGTTCAAGCAATAATGCATATGCCGGACAACCAAAAACATGCAAATGAGCAACAAATGGCTTATGACCATGCCAAGCGTCATATGAAGTGATAGACTGAAGTGCTTTAGTGGGACATATGTTAAGTACATATGATGCACACATGACACCTCAAGCCAGAAACTATGTGGTAAAGTCTGACTCTTAGAGACAGATGCATCAGAATTTAGGGGCCATTCTTTCCCAATATGGAGATGATGGGAACTTTCATCCAGTTGCCTATCATTCAAGGAAATTTTCCACTCCAGAAATTAATTATAAAATTCATGATAAAGAACTTCTTGCCATAGTGGATGCATTTGATACTTGGTGTCACCATCTAGAAGGAGCAGCTCATGAAGTTACTATGTATAAAGATCACAAGAACCTAGAGTATTTTATGACCACCTGCATTCTCAATAGAAGGCAATCTTGATGGAGTAACTTTCTATCTAGGTTTGACTTTGTCATCACCTACCATCCAGGACATCAACAATGTAAGGCAGATGCCTTGTCTAGAAGATCTTACCTTGCACCAAAGAAGGGTGAAGAGGCCTTCGATCAACAAGAGAGTGTATTAATCAAGCCTGAGCATCTCCAATAGCAACTATCTCTTCAACCCATCCTGAACATTCAACCTTGAATCATTTGATTCGTAAGAATCTATCACAAGATGAACTATTTTGTAATGTTAAGCAGAAAACTCAAGAAGGAAATGTCCAAGAGGTAAATGAATTCCAAGAAAAGGACGGGTTACTATTCTATAAGAACCTATTGTATGTCCCTCTAGGAAAGCCCAGGATCCAAGTACTTCAACGACGTCATGACAACCTTGCAGCATGACATTTTGGAATAAATAAAACAATAGAACTCATATCCAGGGATTTTTGGTGGCCTCAAATGTGGAATATATCCGAACCTCTGACACTTGCAATAGATCTAAGGTACCGTGACATACGCCTCATGGCCTATTGCAACCTTTACCTATTCCAAAAAGGCCATGGGCTTCATTGTCTATGGATTCCATCACAGATCTACCAAAGTCAGATAAGTATGATGCCATTCTTGTTATTGTGGATAGATTCACAAAGATGGCACACTTCATTCCAACTACAAAGGCAATTACAGGTGCAACCACTGCTAGACTTTTTCTCATATACATCTTTTGGCTTCATGGATTGCCTCATGATATTGTTTGTGATCGAGGTCCACAGTTCATATCTAGCTTTTGGAACAATCTTTGCAAGCTCCTTGGTGTTCAAGTTAAACTATCTACATCAAATCATCCACAGACTGATGGACAAACAGAATGGGTGAATCAAGTCCTAGAGCAATACCTCTGTTGTACTAGCAACTATCACCAAAATGATTGGTTTGAGTTGTTATCCTTTGCAGAGTTTGCCTATAACAATAGTGTTCATGCATCTACTAAGCAAACTCCCTTCTTTGGAAATATGGACAACATCTAAGGATGGATGTACAACTCTCAAATCATGTCAAGAACCCAACTACCAGAGACAAGGCCAAGTACTTGATGGACATTCACAGAGAACGCAAGGAAGAGATCCATAAAGCTCAAGAACAATACAAGTACTATGCCGATCAACATCGTGTCTAGAATCCATCATATCAAATTGGGGATAAAGTATGGTTACTCAGAAACAATTTGCAAACTTCAAGGCCCTGTGCAAAGTTAGATCATCAAAGATGTGGTCCATTCATCATCTTGGCCAAGGTCAATCCAGTCACCTTCAAGCTCCAACCACCAAACACCATGAGAATACATCTAGTTTTCCATGTATCGATGTTGGAACCATATAACATTTCACCATTGAGGGGGAGAGACCTAGTCCTTCACAACCTATCGAGATTGATGATCATGAAGAATTTGAAATCGAGCATGTCCTAGATTCGAGAATATCCCGAGGAAGATTGGAATACCTTATTCATTGGAAAGGGTATGACATCAGTGATCATACTTGGGAACATGTAGAAAACCTTCAGAGAGCACTAATCAAGGTTCAAGAATTCCATAAGAGAAATCCAATGAAGCTGAGACCAGATAACATGACCTCTCCTCATGGAACTCGTCGCTTGAGGGGGAGGTGATGTCATGGATAAAGGAAACCATCCTGAACCTTAGATTCCATGTGAATCCTATATCTCATGATTGGTTCAGAACTAGGTAGAAACCAATGCTTCCATTGTGTTTGAAACGTGTCAAAACCCTAAGATTGATTGTCTATTTGCTAAATTATGACATTTTGAGGTCCTGATCAATTTGCTGACATCATTGATGACATAATCAACTCGAAACGGCCTTGGGAACCGCCCTTGAAAACCTATATAAGAAAGGGTTGGCCACATTCATAATCAGTCTTGCCAATACCAGTCTTGGGAGCTCAAGGAGTCATGATCGCCAAGTAAGTACTCTCCAAGTTCCCGTTCCAGTTCCTGTCTTGTTTCTTGTTCTAGTCCTGTCTAGTTTAGTTCTTGGACATCCTGTCTTGTCCTCTTGTAATCTCGTAGTATGAGACCTTGTCAAGTTCTTTCTTGTATTCAGTTCATCTCCCAGAAGGGAGTTCTTGTAATCCAGACATCTTGTCTCATACTTACGATCCCGGGTTGTGGGATCTCCTGTATCATCTCTAGTCCAATTTTCCATACCTATTGGTCCCAGGTTGTGGGACGTCTTGTATCGGATCCATCTTCTTGTATTATTTTCCCTATGTGGGTGTTCTTATAATCATAAGTGTATTTCCTAAATCTTGTCTAGTGAAGTGAGAGAGCACAATCTAGTGCTCTCCTGACAATTGGTACCATCCAACTTATCCTAAAAAACCAACATACATAAGACATCACTGCTTTTAGCCATGGCCATTGACTAAAATACCTTGTACTAGACATGTAGTAGACTTTGAGAGGCTTATACTAGGGAACCGAAACCTATATATATCTTTGGCACAAAAAGACAAAATAGCCTACACAAGCACTACAATAGTGCCTTTGGAGGCCAAAACGAGCTCAAATCGTGATTTCAACAGCACACAACAAAGCTATTTTGATCTCTTAATCACCTTGAGTATGCTCACCAAATTTCATGCAATTTTGAGACTATGATCAAAGGGGTGTCGACGACGGCCTAGATGAAGAGGCGACCTACTCTGATACTAGTTGTTGGAGTTAGACGTCTGCGGAAGCACGTGAACAACATAAGGAAGAAGAAGAAGCTTGGAGAACACCACACAATACCGAATGTATTACCACTAGAACGTACAAAGAGAATTAACACGTTAGGGTTATAGGCATATATACAAGCTAAGGGAAAAAACCTACTAAAGAGGGAAAAAGTGTCTCGGTGGTCCTAGTGTGTTCACACCCATCACTACCTAAATATATCAAGAGTCTGATCAATGCTGGCATTAGATGCGTCTCTTTGTGAGCTTCGAAATAAACCCAGTCTTTACTATTGGGGTATCGGAGGTTCAAGATATCACTCAATTTGTGGCTACTGGTACACCAAGTATCACAATACACACCTATGTGTAAAAGGTATCATGTGAGGTCGATATTCTCTTTTGTATACATTACTTGACCGTTTTCCACATCTACTATCATTAAAGCACATGTTTCCATGCACTTGACTAGGTCATACTCTCAGTTTGATAATTTAATGTGTGCATCAAACCACCACTATGTGTCATGGACAAAAGAAACCATCCTAAACCTTAGATTCCATGTGACTTCTATATCTCATGATTGGTTCATAATTTGGAGAAATCAATGCTTCCATTGCATCCAAAACATGCAAAAACCCTAAGATCGATTGTCTTCTTGCTTGATTTTGATATCTAGAGGGACATCATCAATTCGTAACCGCCATTGATGAATCACCCTTGAAAACCTATATAAGGAGGGGTTGGTCACATAAATACTCAGCCTTGCCAATATCAGCCTTCGGAGCTCAAGGAGTCATGATCACCAAGTAAGTACTTTCAAAGTTTCAGTTTGAGTTTTTGTCTTGTTCCTTGTTCTAGTCTTGATTAGTCTAGTTCTTGGACATTTAGCTTTTCCCTCTTGTAATTTCATAGTATGAGATCTTGTCTAGTTATTTCTTGTATCTATTTCATCTCACTGAAGGGAGTTATTGTGATCCAAATATCTTGCTTTATACCTATGGTCCTGGGTTGTGGGATCTCTTGTATTGTCTCTAGTCCAGTTATCCATACCTATCAATCCCAGGTTGTTGGACATCATGTATCAGTTACATATCATATTCGTGTATTATTTTCCCTATGTGGGTGTCCTTGTAATCAGAAGTATATTTCCAAAATCTTGTCTAGTCTAATAAGAGGGCACAATCTAGTGCTCCCCTCACATTTTTGCAAGACTACCTTCATCAATAACATGCACTATGGAGACTACTCATGAAGAAATATTTTTTGCACTTAAAGTTATTCAATAACACGTATAAGAGATACGAGAAAACCGATAAAGGATTTAACAATAGAATATTCAAGATGTAATCACATAACTTTAAAGGAAAATCCAAGAGTTGTAGATCATTGCAAATCAATCTTCTTCAAGTACCCCCATGACAACTAACATGAAGAAAAGTCCAAAAATGAGCATGCCTAAGAAATTTGATGGGACAAGATCAAGGTTTCGAGGATTTTTGCAAAAAGTGAAACTATTCATAAGGATGAAACTAGACAGGTACAAAGATGATGCTTCTCAAGTAGAACTCATAAGAACTCTATTATGCAGCCCTGCTCTTTCATGGTTTGCACATATTCTTGAGAAGGATATGAATATTTTGTATGATTTCAAGGCCTTTGTTCGAGATTTCACATCTTCCTTTGGAGATACTGATTGTTCATATGTTGCCAAAACAAAGCTAAGGAAGCTACATCAAGTAAATAGGCCCTTGTCTACCTATGCATCAGATCTTAGATAAATCATTTGTGATCTCACATGGCACGAGGATTATTTTATCAACCAATTTTGATGGGGCTTATGTGATGATGTGAAGGACTTCATGCTAACCATGCCCAAGGTAGACTCTTTGAGTGAATTCATGAATCAAGCAATTGGGTGCGATAATAAGTTGTTCAAGAGAAAGAAAGAGAAGAAAACTTATATTAGAGATCGAGAATACATTTTTACTGATGTTCCACAACAATGTATGTTGGAAGAAACTCAACCAGAACCCATGCAATTGGATAACATCAGGGTCAGATGACTTACACCAAAGAAAAGAAAACATCAAAAGGATAATGGATTATACTTTTATTTTGGAGATCATGATCACATGGTATTCAAGTGTCCTAAGAAGAAGAAACAAGTTGGAATCAGGACTTCCAGGATCACCATCCCACATCAAAACGATCATCATTAAAGTCAAAAGAGGAATATAGTCCATCACGAAAATCATAACCTTGATTCTATAACTAGATATACTACAAAGCCTTTCCAGTTTCATCATGGATATCCATTGTCATCATGTTCGAGTACCACATATCAAGAACTCTACAAAGATCAAGAACTATGAAAATTAAAGTCCTAGAAGATCTCACAATCACACGATCACTCCTTGTGGAACTCATTGTCAGGATGAAATCCCTTGAGGATTGTGTCAATTTTTTTTTCAAAATTGCTTCTTTGCTTTTCTGATAGAAAATTGATATTTGATTGCAAAAAGATCAAAAGAGTTATAGATTGTTTAAATTTTTTATTGATTTTATTGGTTGGGTGATGAAAATATTTCTTAGACTTGTCTATTCATTTGTATAAAGTTCATTAACATGTTCCAAACCCTGAAAACTAAACTTTACCCCTTGGAAAGCCTAATGTGAACCATTAGAAACTCAAGATTTCAGACCCTTGTATATATGTTAAAAGTTGGAAGACCATGGAACAAGAAACCCTAGTAAAACAATTGTAAACTAACCCTTGAAATCGAGTTTTACCCCTTGAAATCCTAACTCTAACCCTTGAAACTCAACTTGGACCCTTAGAAACCCTGGGTTTTAAACCCCTAATGTATAGATTTAGCCACTATTTAGAGTTGGAAACCCTAATCATAAGAAACCCTAGGTTTCTTGAATAAAACCCCTAGGGTTCTTGAATAAAAACCCTAGGTTGGGATCTTCAAATCATTATTTATCGCAAGTCTAACCCTTAGTTTAGTTCAATTCTTTTGTATATAAGTGTGAAATGAAAATGAAACTTTAATAAAAAAGAAAAAGAAGTAGAATTAATAAAAATGAAAAAGAAAAATAGAAAATAAAAATGAAAAAAAAATAAAAAATAGAAAAGAAAGATTTGATTTTCCAAACTAGAAAAAAACAAAAAGAAGATTTTTTGAAATTACAAAAGATAAAAAAGAAGATTTTCTTAGAATAGAAAGGAGTAGGCTAGAACATTCTAAAGTTCTAGAGAGATAACCTAGGGAAAGGCTATAAATACATGCCCAATGTTCAATTGCTTTTTCCCATAGTTTTTTTTAGACATCTTTTGATGTAAAGTGAAGAGTAAAGAGAAGGATCTTTTTAGCACTGTAGCTTAGAAGATCGAAGTTTATTATTTCACATCTGCATTGTAGCAGAGTACTCTATTTTTAGTATTGTATCATCACATAGTGATTCAATTTTGTATAGTGATATTTTGATAGATTATGTCACGATCAACATGATGTATTAGCTCATTGTATATATTTCATTTAGTCTTTGTATTGATGACTATGGTGATTATTTTGAGCCATTCTATTTTCATTATGTGTTCACGTGCCTATCCCACAATGATGCATCTACTACTCCACAATAGACACATGTGAAAGGTGTTTTTTCTTTGTTTCACGACCTGCGATGGGCCTACTATGATACCATTCCCCAGGAAGAGGTGCCCAATTTTACCGTTAGTGTCCATGTGAAAGACCAAATGGCCACCGGACACTTCTTTGTATATGTTCTTTAATAAAACATATAGTGGCCTGGTCAGTCACGGACTGTAATTTTGACCGCATTTGTAAGACTTAAGAAGTTTGTCTTCCTGCTCGCTGTGTACTGTGTTTTCTGCGTATTTTGCAGTCTCTATGCGGAGTACCATGTGCGGCCTTAGGAGGTCCGTTTTCTACTCCGAGGACACCCCCCCGGTTTTCTCCAAGGCTTACGACTAAGGCGGCGACCAAGGCTTAGACCTTGGCATACCTTGTCATCCGAGTCACCGAAGTCACCATTGGCACTGTTGGCTACACGTGAGGGAGGACCTCAACGATCAAGGAAGATAGAGGTTCCCAATACTTCCCGGGAGGTCACCTGTCCTAGTACTGTTCCCCCTAAAGCTCACTTAACCGTGGCAATCTCTTGCCACTAAGCTACACTCTTGTGGTGTCTAAAGAAGGGGAAAGACTAAGGTTGACATCACCTTGAACATGTGGAGCACTCTTGAGTGAGGAGATTCATAGAAAATCTATGGTTGGCACTCAGAGTGGAGATGCATATAATGTTCGTGATTCTTAACAAGGAAAGAATCAACAACGTGGCACGAGAAAGAACAAGGAAAAGAATGGTCAACAGAATAAGAGTAGAAGTAAATCAAGGAAGAGGGATATGGAATGCCATTATTTTCATAAGAAAGGACATATGAAGAAAGACTTTTATGCATTAAATAATGCTAAAGGTAAAGGATATAATGTTGATGGGCATGTTAAACAGTTACCTGCACCATCTACTTTGACTGTGAAGAATGAAGAAATTAATGCTATTTCTGATGATGTTGATGTGTTGACACTTGACAATACTGTTCCAACTGAGGCACTTATGGCTGACTCTCTTTCCCACATGTGGCTGCTAGATTTTGGTGCTTCTTTCCATGTGACACCACACAGAGAATGGTTCTCTAATTATGCAGCAAAATCTCTTGGTTCCCTGAGACTTGGTGAGTCTTACCAGTGTGACGTTGTCGGGATTGGAGATGTGCTTGTGCAGTTCATTGATGGTTCAAAATTTACTATGCATAATGTACACCATGTACCTCAATTATCACGCAGTTTGATGTCAATTGGTCAACTTGATGACCTTGGTTACAAGGTAGTCTTCTATGCTCAATCCTTTCGTAAATCAAAGTGCAATATGGTTATTGCAAAAGGAAGCAAAGTTGGCTCACTTTATCCTTTATTTGTATCATAGAAAGAACACTTATTAGCTGTTACTGAACAACCTATGGCTTGTATTTGGCATGGTCGTTTTGGCCATATATCTCGTAGTGGAATGGAAAATCTTTCTTGTTCTGGCTACTTACCTGTGTTATCTTTCTCTGATTTTTCATTCTGTGAGCATTGTCAATATGGAAAGCAAACCAGAAATGTGCATAGAACGCACATTGAATCTCCAATTCAGCTTTTAGATCTCGTCCATACAGATGTGTGTGGTCCTATGCCCATTAGGTCCTTAGGTGGTTCTCTTTACTTTGTCACTTTCATAGATGATGCTACTAGAAAAGTCTGGGTATATCCTATCAATCGAAGGATGAGTTATTCCCTACTTTCAAAAAATGGCTTGCTTCAGTTGAGAGTGAAAAAGGAACTAAGCTTAAGGCTTTATGTTTAGATAATGGGGGTGAGTATAGCTCACATGAATTCAGCCTTTTCTGTCAGTCTAGAGGGATTTGTAGAGAGTTTACAACTCCTTATACCCCAGCACATAATGGTGTAGCTGAAAGGATGAATAGAACTATTCAAGATAGAGTAGTTTCTATGTTGCATCATGCAAACCTCTCACAAGGCTTTTGGGCAGAAGTAGTATTGACTACAGTTCATGTGACTAACCTTTCACCTAGTACTACCAAAGGTCTGAAAGTGGCACAAGAGTTATGGACAGGGAAGCCACCATATTATGATCATCTTCGAGTTTTTGGGTGTGAAGCATATGTTCATATACCCAAGAATCTTAGAAAAAAGTTGGACTATAAGTCAAAGAAATGCATTCTTCTTGGATATGGTCAAGAAGGACAATTCAGATATCGCTTATGGGATCCTGAAACACGCTCAATAATCACAAGTAGTGACATCATTTTCAATGAGTCTAAGATGCATAAACAACCCATTAAGGAGGTTGAAGTGAGAAGAGTGGTGTTTGAGGATACTAGTCCTTCGGTTAGCATGCATAAAGATGGTGCACATAGGGATGTTCAAGAGAATGTCCATTCAGATCAGTTTGCACATTTTCCTGTTCAGCAACCATTGAGACGTTCTGCACGTGTCTTACATCCACCTGATAGATATGTTACAAGTTTAGATTTTGTTATGGTAACAGATGCCAGTGAGCCTTCTTGCTACAAATAGGCTATGCAGAGAGAGGATTATGTCAAGTGGGAGCATGCCATGAAGAGTGAGTTGGATTCTATTCACAAAAATGGTACTTGGGATTTATACCTTTGCCAAAGGCCAAGAAAGCTTTAACATGTAAATGGGTATATAAGTTGAAATTCACATCAGATAGTGCTTCTCCAAAGTATAAAGCACGACTTGTTGCAAAGGGTTTTAAGCAACAACATGGTGTTGATTTTGAGGAAATCTTCTCTCCAGTGGTCAAGATGACTACCTTGCACATGTTGCTTGATTCGTTGCAATGGAGGACTTAGAGCTAGTACAAATGGATGTGAAAACTGCTTTCTTGCATGCAGATCTTACAGATGAGATCTATATGGAACAACTAGAGGGTTATGTAGTTCTTGGCAAGGAAAGTCTAGTTTGTAAGCTCAAGAAGAGCTTGTATGGACTTAAACAGTCCCCTAGACAATGGTACCAAAAATTTGATGCATTTATGAAGTCTCAAGGCTATTCTCGAAGCAATGAGGATCATTGTCTCGACACAAAGAGATGCTCAAATGGCAACTTGATAGGTTTGATACTTTATGTCGATGATATGTTGATTGCTGGGAAGTCCTCTTATGACTTGTCAATTCTAAAAAAGAAGTTGAGTTAGACATTTGATATGAAGGATTTGGGGGATGCCAAACATATTCTTGGCATGCGCATTACTAATGATAGGAGTAAAAGATGCATATACTTGTCTCAAAGTGAGTACATATCCAAAGTACTTCAAAGATTCAATGACCTTAATCTTGTCTTCATCTATGGATATTCCGTTTCTAGAGACTATGTGTCCTAAGATCTTCCCTTGTCTTACCATGAAGACACACTTCTCAGGGTTCAGGCAGACTCTATATTGTCGGCATTTATTAAATATCTTCCGTAATTCCAGAATGTGGTCTTGTCTTTGATTTGAATATGTACATAGGTCATCTACATACACTTCCATGCTCTTCTTCAAGAATTCTTTGAAAACATGACACATCAATCATTGGAAAGTAGCAGGCATGTTAGTTTTCCAAGGGTAGTTCTAGGGCGGTTACGAATTGATGATGTCATCAATTCGAAGCATGGTCTTTGGATGTTAGAATCAAGCAAGAAGATAGTCGATCTTAGGGTTTTGGCATGTTTTGGATGCAATGGAAGCATTAGTTTCTCCAAATTCTAGACCAATCATGAGATATAGGATTCACATGGAATCTAAGGTTCATGATGGTTTCCTTTGTCCATGACATCACCTCCCCCTCAAGCGATGAGTTCCACGAGGAGCGATCATGTTATCTAGTCTCAGCTTCATTGGATTTCTCTTATGGAATTCTCGAACCTTGATTGGTGCTCTCTGAAGGTTTTTTGCGGGTTCCCAAGTACGATAATTGATGTCATACCCTTTCCAATGAATAAGGTATTCCATTCTTCCTCGGGATATTCTAGAATCTAGGACATGCTCAACTTCAAATTCTTCATGATCATCAATCTCGATAGGTGGTGAAGGACTAGGTCTCTGCCCCCTCAATGGTGAAATCTGATATGGTTCCAACATGGATACATGAAAACTGGATGTATTCTCATGGTTCTTGGTAGCTGGAGCTTGAAGGTGAATGGATTGATCTTGGCTAAGATGGTGAATGAATCAAATGTTTGATGATCTAACTTTGCACAGGGCCTTGAAGTTTGCAAATTGTTTCTGAGTAACCATACTTTATCCCCAATTTGATACGATGGATTTTGGACACGATGTTGATCTGCATAGTACTTGTATTGGTCTTGAGCTTTATGGATCTCTTCCTTGAGTTCTTTGTGAATGTCCATTAGGTATTGGGCCTTGTCTCTGGCAACTGGGTTCTTGACATGATGAGAGTTGTATATCCATCCTTGGATGTTGTCCATAGTTTGCAAAGAAGTGAGTTTGCTTAGTAGATGCATGAACATTATTGTTATAGGCAAACTTTGCAAAGGTAACTTGATTCACCTGTTCTGTTTGTCCATCAACCTGTGGATGATTTGCTGTAGATAGTTTAGCTTGAACACCAAGGAGCTTGCAAAGACTGTTCCAAAAGCTGGATATGAACTGTGGACCTTGATCACTTACAATATCATGAGGCAATCCATGAAGCCTAAAGATGTGTCTAGGAAAAAGTCTAGCAGTGGCTACACTTGTGATTGCCTTTGTATTTGGAATGAAGTGCGCCATCTTTGTGAATCTATCCACAATAGCAAGAATGGCATCATACTTATTTGACTTTGGTAGATTTGTGATGAAATCCATAGATAATGAAGCCCATGGCCTTTCTAGAATAGGTAAAGGTTGCAAGAGGACATGAGGCTTATGTCGTGGTACCTTAGATCTATTATAAGTGTCACAGGTTCGGATATATTCTTTGACTTCCTTCCACATTTGAGGCCACCAAAAATCCATGCATATGAGTTCTATTGTTTTATTTACTCCAAAATGTCCTACTGCAAGGTTGTCATGACATTGTTGAAGTACTTGGATCCTGGGCTTTCCTGGAGGGACATACAATAGGTTCGTATAGAATAGTAACACGTCCTTTTCCTGGAATTCATTTAGTTCTTGGACTTTTTGTTCTTGAGTCTTCTGGTTAACATTACAAAATAGTTCATCTTGTGGTAGATTCTCACGAATGAAATGATTCAAGGTTGAATCTTCAAGATGTGTTGAAGAGATAGCTGCTAACTAGAGATGCTCAAGCTTGAGTAATACACTCTCTTGTTGATCGAAGGCCTCTTCACCTTTCTTTGGTGCAAGGTAAGATCTTCTAGACAAGGCATCTGACTGACATTGTTGACGTCCTGGATGGTAGGTGATGACAAAGTCGAACCTGGATAGAAAGTTACTCCATCGAGATTTCCTTCTATTGACAATGCGGGTGGTCATAAAATACTCTAGGTTCTTGTGATCTGTATAAAGGGTAACTTTATGAGCTGCTCCTTCTAGATGGTGACACCAGGTAACAAATGCATCCACTATGGCAAGAAGTTCTTTATCATGAGTTTCATAATTAATTTTTGGAGGGGAAAATTTCCTTGAATGATATGCAACTGGATGTAGGTTCCCATCATCTCCATTTTGGGAAAAAATGGCCCCTAGGGCAAAGTCTGATGCATCTGTCTCTAGGAGGAAGGGCTTACTGGAATTAGGATGAACTAGAATTGGAGCAGTAATGAATGCTGATTTCAAGGTCTGGAAGGCTTTTTTTGCTTCTTTAGTCCATGAGAATTTAGAGTTCCCTATAAGCTTGGTAAGAGGTGTCACTATCTTGGAGTAATCTTTGATGAATATCCTATAGAAATTGGCAAACCCCATAAAACATTGTATATCTCGAACACATGAAGGTGGCGAAGGACTAGGTCTCCCTTGAGCTTCCTTAGGTTCGTCACAAGATAGGTCCTTTGAGATTTTAGTGGTGCGTTGTAGTGTTTCCAAGATCTTTGATGGAGTGCCTTGAGTAAGCACACCTCCTTGATTGAACATGAACTCCTCCTTGTCCTTTATCTTCTTGTTATCTTCATAATTTGTATGCTCCATATCATTCATAATCACTTCTTGGTCTTCAAAAGTTTTTGGTTCGAATTTTTGATGAATAGTGTCATGGTTATTCAACACTTCTAGCTCTTGGACTTGGATTTCTTTGAATAATTGATTTTCACATTGAACTGCGTGATTGATAACATCCTCCAAGGTATTTGCTTGAGGCATGGATAGCAAGAGATATTTGACTTCTGGATTGAGGCCACTTTGAAATTGATTAACCATGTAGTCTTCTTTATATGTAGTTCCACAAAACAACATCTTGATATTCAAGGCATAGCTTGAAACTGATCGATCATCTTGTCGTTGCAATCTTTTCATCTCTTGGAAGGAAGTCAAAGAATATATCCAAACCTGTGACACTTGCAATATATCTAAGGTACCGCGACATAAGCCTCATAGCCTCTTGTAACCTTTACCTATTTCAGAAAGGTCATGGGCTTCATTGTCTATGGATATCATCACAAATCTACCAAAGTCAAATAAGTATGATGCCATTCTTGTTATTGTGGATAGATTCACAAAGATGGCACACTTCATTCCAACTACAAAGGCAATCACAGGTGCAACAACTGCTAGAATTTTTCTCAGATACATCTTTAGGCTTCATGGATTGCCTCATGATATTGTTTGTGATCGAGGTCCACAATTCATATCTAGCTTTTTGAACAGTCTTTGCAAGCTCCTTGGTGTTCAAGTTAAACTATCTATAGCAAATCATCCACAGACTGATGGACAAACAAAACGAGTGAATCAAGTCCTAGAGCAATACCTCCGTTGCACTAGCAATTATCACCAAAATGATTGGTTTGAGTTGTTACCCTTTGCAGAGTTTGCCTATAACAATAGTGTTCATGCATCTACTAAGCAAACCTGCTTCTTTGCAAACTATGGACAACATCCAAGGATGGATATACAACTCTCAAATCATGTCAAGAATCCAACTACCAGAGACAAGGCCCAGTACCTGATGGACATTCACAAAGAACTCAAGGAAGAGATCCATAAAGCTCAAGAACAATATAAGTACTATGCAGATCAACAACGTGTCCAAAATCCATCATATCAAATTGGGGATAAAGTATGGTTACTCAGAAACAATTTTCAAACTTCAAAGCCTTGTGCAAAGTTAGATCATCAAAGATTTGCTCCATTTACCATCTTGGCCAAGATTAATCCAATCACCTTCAAGCTCCAACTGCCAAGTACATTGAGAATACATCGAGTTTTCCATGTATCTATGTTGGAACCATATTAGATTCCATCATTGAGGGGGGAGAGACCTAGTCCTTCACCCCCTATCGAGATTGATGATCATGAAGAATTTGAAGTCAAGCATGTCCTAGATTCGAGAATATCCCGAGGAAGATTAGAGTACCTTATTCATTGGAAAGGGTATGACATCAGTGATCATACTTGGGAACCTATAGAAAACCTTCAAAGAGCACCAATCAAGGTTCGAGAATTCTGTAAGAGAAATCCAATGAAGTCGAGACCAGTGAACGTGACAACTCCTCGTGGAACTCGTCGCTTGAGGGGGAGGAAATGCCATGGACAAAGGAAACCATCTTGAATCTCAAATCCCATCTGAATCCTATATTTCATTATTGCTCCAAAATTTGGGGAAACTAATGCTTCCATTGCATCTAGAACATGCCAAAACCCTAAGATCGATTGTCTTCTTGCTTGATTCTGACATCGAGAGACCATGCTTTGAATTGATGACATCATCGATGATATCATCAATTCGTAACCGCCCTAGAACCGCCCTTGGAAAACCTAAATAAGGAGGGATTGGCCACATTCATAATCAGTCTTGCCAATACCAGTCTTGGGAGCTCAAGGAGTCGTGATCGCCAAGTAAGTGCTCTCCAAGTTCTAGTTCTAGTTCCTATCTTGTTTCTTGTTCTAGTACTGTCTAGTCTAGTTCTTGGACATCCTATCTTGTCCTCTTGTAATCTCGTAGTATGAGATCTTGTCAAGTTCTTTCTTGTATTTAGTTCATCTCCTAGAAGGGAGTTCTTGTACGATCCCGTATTGTGGGATCTCCTGTATCATCTCTAGTCCAGTTTTCCATACCTATTGGTCTCAAGTTGTGGGGTGATCCATCTTCTTGTATTATTTTCTCTACGTGGGTGTTCTTGTAATCATAAGTGTATTTCTGAAATCTTGTCTAGTGAAGTCGGAGAGTAGAATCTAGTGCTCCCCTGACATTGTTCATGATGGTTCAGAATTAGGAGAAACCAGTGCTTCCATTGCATTAGGAATGTGTCAAAACCCTAAGATCGATTGTCTATTTGCTAAATTATGACATTCTGAGGTCCTGATCAATTTGCTGACATCATTGATGACATCATCAACTCGCAACCGCCTTGGGAACCACCCTTGAAAACCTATATAAGGAAGGGTTGGCCACATTCATAATCAAGTGTTGCCAATACTAGTCTTGGGAGCTGAAGGAGTCGTGACCGCCAAGTAAGTATTCTCCAAGTTCCAGTTCCAGTTCCTGTCTTGTTTCTTGTTCTAGTCCTGTCTAGTCTAGTTCTTGGACATCCTGTCTTGTCCTCTTGTAATCTCGTAGTACAAGATCTTGTCAAGTTCTTTCTTGTATTCAGTTCATCTCCCAGAAAGAAGTTCTTGTAATCCAGACATCTTGTCTCATACTTACGATCCCGGGTTGTGGGATCTCCTGTATAATCTCTAGTCCAGTTTTCCATACCTATTGGTCCTGGGTTGTGGGAGGTCCTGTATCAAATCCATCTTCTTGTATTATTTTCCCTATGTGGGTGTTCTTGTAATCATCAGTGTAGTTCTGAAATCTTGTGTAGTGAAGTCAGAGAGCATAATGTAGTACTCCCCTGACATTTTGGCAAGACTTGATTATGAATGTGGCCAACAAGGGTGGTTCCCAAGGCAATTGCAAGTTGATGATATCATCAATGATGTAAAAAAATCGATTAGGACCTCAGAATGTTAGAATTTAGCAAATAGACGATTGATCTTAGGGTTTTGACACGTTTCGGACACAATGGAAGCATTGGTTTCTCCTAATTCTAAACCAATCATGAGATATAGGATTCACATGGAATCTAAGGTGCATGATGATTTCCTTTGTCCATGACAGCTCAAAGTTGTGGAGGAGTTATGGAGAAGAGCTCACGAAGTCATCATGAGTGCTCATGGTCACTTGGCTACAAAAGAGTAAAGGGAGGGCACTCAAGTAGAGAGGAAGAAGATGCTGATGTCCCCTTGTAGGTAGTTCATTTGGTTTTAGTCATTTCATTTTCTTCAGTCTCATAGACTATGTCCAGTTGCATATCATTTTCTGGGTGGCTTGATTGCGAGAGTTGTATCTCTCAATGTATGTATCCATTTTTAAAGTTGAAATATTCATTGGAAAGCTTATGTTTCGTATTTTTTCTATCTAAAATAGTTTTATGAGAATCCCCATTTTTTGTGAGTTATTTAGTTTTTAGTGAAGTTCAGCTTTCAACCTAACTGAGTGGACATGCAGCCTGTTTTGAGACAAAGACTTGCCAAATTAAAACTACTCCAAATTGAGTTTTCAATAGCTCATTTGAAAGCTATTAGTGTCTAATTTGAGTGAACAAAGTCTTAACTTCATTGTGTTCTTCAATTGATATTGATACCATTTTTCATTTTAAGGTTCAACTATAAGTAAAAGTCTTGATCTTGAGAAGGTCTTCTACACTTTTCGCTGCGCATAGGAGAGGAATTCTTCAACAATTGGTATCAGAGCATTGGAGTTTAAAGAAGCAAAACATTGGAATTGAATTAAAGCAAAGGAGAGTCCAGAAATCAAGGGGGAGTTTCGTAAAGTCAAGATAGAGCATCAAAACATAACTGAGGTAAACTTCAATCTTGGAAGTCTTCAATGGATGATTTAGGAAAATAAGTTGAGAAGTTAGATAAAGATAATTTTCAATCTTGCAGGTATATAATGAGAATTTACCTTAAAGGTAAAGGTTTATGGAGTTTAGTTACTGGAGATGATCCAGAACCTTGTGGACCTTCAAGGTCCCAACATTACTCTAGGACAAAGTACAATTTGCTGATTGGGGAAGAGAGGAATCAAAGGGTGATGGTTATCATTTCACAAGTTATTTCTAACACTACAATTGGTCATGTGCAAAGCCTAGAGACAACCAAAGAAGTTTGGGAAGCATTGGAGAAGGTGTATGCTACCCCAATAAGGTCTTGAAAGATGCAACTCAAGAACAATCTCAACAACATGAAGAAAAGCTCAAACCTAAGCATTAGTGAGTTTACATTGAAGATCAAGGAGCTTTGAGGTCAGATAGCATCGGTTGGATAAAAGATAGAAGAGGAAGACATCATCCAAAAAACCCTCAATGGCTTGATGAGTGAAGAGAAGTGGAAGCCCCTAATCATAAACATTCATTATAGAGACCCTCTACCAACATTTGATGAGATTATACCAAATCTTGTGGCTGAAGAAGTTGCTCAACAAGGAGAAGGCAACAAAGGTAAGGACAGCCATAGACAAATGTTATATGCAGGTTGAGGTAGAGGAAGGAACTCAAGAGGAGGCTCACGAGGAAGAAGAAGAAGCTACAACAACACAAATTCCAGCCAACACAATGCGGAGGACAACAAGGACAACTCAAAGGACAACACACATGGATGAAGTCAAGAAGAAATATAGGAAAAGGTCAAGGAAGAAATAGAGGAAAAGGTCGAGGAAGAAATAGAGGAAAAGGTCGAGGTTCATCCAATCCTCATAAAGGTATAACATGCTATCATTGTGGTAAAATAGGACATTATGCAAATGATTGTTGGCAAAAGAATGGAAGGCTGAATGGAGGCAACCAAAGGAACCAAAATAACTATGCAAGTACATCAAGTGAAGGAGACAAGAAAACCATGCTTGCCATGAAGCATGAGTACAACAACTCAAGAAGTGATGATAGAAAATGGTTTATAGATTCAGGTTGCAGCAACCATATGACATGCCAAGGAGATTTATTCACAAATCTACAGGCTCCAAGTGGAAAAGGATGTGTGGAGACCTGTGACGAAACTCAACACATAATTGAGCATGTTGGAGAAATCAAGATTGGAGACAAGAAGGTATTGACTGATGTTCTTCATGTTCCTACTATTGCGAAGAGTTTGATTTTAATAGGACAAATGGTAGAGAAAGGATATCATCTGCCCAAAATAGTGATTCAAATGCAAGTGAAGAAGAGTATGAAGATGTGATTACGCCAAGGGTAAAGTTGAATTAGTTGACGAAGCAATATTCAAAAGGAAATGTAAGGAGGTCTTCAAGAGCAAGGTATCCAATTCAAAGGCTGAGCTATGCTAGCTTTATTGCAGAGCATTTTGCATATATGACACAGGTGGTCAAAGACAAAGAACCGGATGCATATGAAGAAGCATGTACACAAAAAGAATGGCAGCAAGCTATGCAAGAAGAGATAAAAGCTCTCAAGGAAAATCACACATGGGAGCTAGCTCCAAAGGTTGAAGGTTTGAAGATTGTCCCAAATAAATGGGTGTTTAAGATAAAGAGAAATGTTGATGGTTCTCTAGCTAGGCATAAAACTAGACTACTAGCAAAAGGATTCAATCAGACTCATGGCATCCATTATGAAGAGACTTTCACCCCGGTTGCAAAGATGGGAACAATTAGAACCTTGATTGCAATGAGTGTAGCAAGGAGATGGCCATTGTACCAACTTGACATAAAAAATGTCTTTCTCAATGGAGAACTTCAAGAAGAGGTATACATGAGTCAACCGATTGGATCTGAAGATAAAAAGCATCTAGATTTTGTTTGCAAATTGAAGAAAGATTTGTAAAGACTGAGGCAAGCACCACATGCTTGGATCCAAAGATTGGTTGAGTACCTCACAAGGTCATCATAACAAGCAGTAATGTTGCAAGAATACAAGAGATAAAACGAAAACTCTGTAAGGAGTTTAAAATTTCAGATCTTGGTGAGCTGAAATATTTTTTAGGCATTGAGGTATTCTATGGGAAAGTAGCATCTACTTGATGCAAAGAAAGTACCTATTGGATGTTCTTTTCAGATTTGGAATGAATGAATGCAAACCACTCACTCAAGCTATGGACACAAATGTGAATCTATGCTCAAATGATGGAGAGAAGTTACATGATGTAACTACATATAGGAGTATTATAGGTTCATTGATCTATGCTATGATCACAAGACCAGATTGGTGTTATATCATTGGAGCTCTTTCTCAATTTATGCAAAATCCAAGAAATGAACATTTAAATTCAACCAAACAAGTGCTAAGATATGTGAAGCACACAATCAATTATGCCTTGTTTTATAGATATGATGAAGAACTATAGGTGAAGGGCTTTAGTGATGCTGATTGGGTTGGTTCAAAGGAAGATAGAAGATCCACTTCAGGTTATGTATTCATGATAGACAACAAACCTATCACATGGAGCTTGAAGAAGCAACCCATTGTTGCACTATCATCTACATAGGTTGAATATAGAGGATTAGACTTTGCAACTTGTGAAGCTATTGTTGGAGTTAGACAATTGCGGAAGCATGCGAACAACACAAGGAAGAAGAAGAAGAAGCTTAGCACACAACACACAATACTGAATGTATTACTACTATAATGTACAAAGATAAGTAACCCATTATGGATATAGGGGTATATATAAGCTCTCAAAAAAACTCCTGAAGAGGGAAAAAAGTGCCCCGGTGGTCCTAGTGTGTTCACACACATCACTACCTAAATATATCAACAAATCCCCCTTGGAAGTGATGCAGTGAACAAGGAGCTGGCACTCATGTATAAGGAAGTGCCGAGCTATGTGGAATCAATCCACAAAAGCAAGTAAGACCAAAGCTTTGTGGAAAGCTTCAAATTTCTCCCTAGGCAGAGCCTTCATGAAAAGGTCTCCAATGTTCTCTTGCGTGGGCACATATGCCAAGCTTATCTCTCTAGCAGAGAACCTCTCCTGGACATAATGATAATGCACCTCAACGTGCTTAGTGCGAGCATGTAACACAGGGTTCCTCACAACTACCAATGTGCTCTGACTGTCAGTGAAGATGGTGGTGGCAGAAGATTGACCAACACCCAAATTAGCCATAAGGCATCTGAGCCACACACACTCAACAAACACTGTGAAAGATACCCTATACTCAACCTCACAACTGGAAGTGGCCATAGTAGGCTACTTCTTGCTCAACCAAGATATGCATGAGCTACCAAGCATGAAGCAAAAACCACTAGTGGACACACAAGTGTCATAGCAACCAGCCCAATCAAAGTCAAAAAAAGCATGTAAATCTGGTGGCAGTGATCCCCCTTGGGATAAAACAATCCAAGTTGCCAGGTACCACTCAAGTAGCGAAAGATGCGCTTAACTACCTACCAATGTTTTATTGATTTGATTGGTTGAGTGATAATAATATTTCATTTGTATATTCAACTCATATAATTATCTGTATAAAGTTCATTAACCTGTTCCAAACCCCTAAAAACTCACCTTTATCCCTTGGGAAACCTAACTTGAACCCTTAGAAACTCAAGATTTTAAACCATTGTATATATGCTAAAAGTTGGAAGACCATGAAACAAGAAACCCTAATAAAACAATTGTAAACTAACCATTGAAACCTAAATTTAACCTTTGAAAACTCAACCTGGATCCTTAAAAACCCTAGGTTTAAAACCCGTAATGTGTATATTTAGCCATTGTTTAGAGTTGGAAATCCTAACCATAAGAAACCGTAGGTCCTCAAATAAAAACCCTAGGTTGGGACTTTGGAATCATCATTTATCCTAATTCTACCCATAGTTTAGTTAAATTCTTTTGTATGTAAGTGTGAAATGAAAATAAAATTGTAATAAAAAAGAAAAAGAAGTAGAACTAATAAAAATGAAAAAAAAGAAAGTAAAAAAAAAGAAAAATAAAAATAAAAATAGAAAAGAAAGATTTGATTATCTAAATTTAGAAAAGAGAAAAAAGAAGATTTCTTGAAATTAGAAAAGATCAAAAAAAGATTTTCTTAGAATAAAAAGGAGACAGCTAGAAGATTCTAAATTTTTAGAGAGAGAACCTAAGGAAAAGCTATAAATACATGCCCAATGCTCATTTGGTTTTTCCCATGTTTTTTTCAGACATTATCCGAAACTTTTTAAGTAAAGTGAAGAGTAAAGAGAAGGATCTTTCTGGTGTTGCAATCAAGAAGATTGAAGTTTATCATTTCACATCCACACTGTAGTAGAGTACTCTATTTTTAGCATTGTATCATCACATAGTGATTTGACTTTGTATAGTTATATTTTGATCGATTATGTCACGATCAACATGATGTATTACCTCATTGTATACATTTCATTTAATCTTTGTATCGATGACTATTGTTATTATTTCAAGTCATTCTATTTTCATTCTATGTTCATGTGCCTCTCTCATGATGACCCGCTTCTCCTACTCCATGATCGATGCACGTGAAAGGTGTTTTTTCTTTGTTTCACAACTCATGACAGGCCTACCATGACACCATCCCCTAGGAAGGGGTTGGGCACCCAACGCATGAAACCTGCTTGCTGAACAGGAGTGAGGCGTCACACACACACAACGGGACCTGATCCAATCCCATACCTGCTCCTTCAACCCCACCATGACCGGCATCCCGCCAACATCATTGCTTGAGGGGGAGGTGATTTCATGGATAAAGGAAACCATCCTAAAGCTCAGATTCCATGTGACTTCTATATCTCATGATTGGTTCAAAGTTTGGAGAAACCAATGCTTCTATTGTGTTATGTCAAAACCCTAAGATTGAATGTCTTCTTGCTTGATTCTGATATCCTGAGGTCATATTTCAAATTAATGTCATCATCAATTCATAAACACCATTGCTGAATTGCCCTTGAAAACCTATATAAGGAGGGGTTGGCCACATACATACTTAGTCTTTCCAATACCAATCTTGGGAGCTCAAGGAGTTGTGATCACCAAGTAAGTACTTTCAAGTTCTAGCTTGAGTTCTAGTCTTTTGCCTTGTTCTAGTATGGGCACCCTTCATTCTGATCAAGGGGGGGAACTATATATCTTTTGATTTTAATGCATTTCGGGTCAAACATGGGATAAAACATCAATGTAGAGTGGCATATACAACTCAACAAAATGGATTTTCTTAAAGGAAGAATAGGTCACTCATGGACATGGTGAGGTGTAGGTCAAGAGTCAGGCTTTACCACATAGTTTTTGGCTTGAGGTTGTGATGTGTGCAACATATGTACTTAACAGGTGTCCCACTAAAGCATTGTATTCTATCACTCCATATGAGGCTTGGCATGGTCATAAGACATTTGTTTCTCATCTGCATGTCTTTCATTGTCTACCATATGCATTATTGCCTAAACAACATTCCAAGAAATGGATGATAAAGTAGTGAAATGTACTTTTGTTGGGTATAGTTTAGAAAGCAAAGGCTATCCTCTGTATCATCCATAGACCAAAAGAAGTTTGGTTAGCCATGATGTTGTTTTTATGAAAGATGCAATTTAGCCATTACTTTCATGTATCAAGGAGACTTCTGTTAGCTCTAGAGATGTGTATGACACTTTTCTGCCTCTTTTTACAGGTGGATAGTCAAGTGTTGGTCCGAATGAGGCTATTTTTCAGCCTTTATAGGTTTCATGTGATGATGCAAATCGTTCCATTTTTTATGTAGATCTACATGATGCACTTGTTGATGAGAGGATTGATATAGAGAAGGCAAAAACTATGCCAAAATGGTTGGTGCATCCTTTGCAAGATAGCAAATTAGATGCACCTCTATCATATTTTACTCATTCAAGCTCTCATAGTGGTTCTTTTGCATCGGATTGCTATGCTATGGCTACCTCTAATCTTTGTGATGAGAATGAGCCTGTTTGATTTTATGAAGCACCAAATTCAAAAAATTGGATGGTTGCTATGCAATCAAAATATGATGCTATTATGAAGAATGATACCTATTCTTTATGTGATTTGCCTCCTGGCAAGAAGGCCATTGGCACTAAGTGGGTATACAAATTGAAGTGTAAGTTGGGAACAATTGACCGGTATAAGGCTAGGCTTGTTGCAAAAGGTTATGCTCGAGAAAGAGGCATTGATTTTGATGAGATCTTGGCTCCCACATGTCGAATGACTATTGTTCATAACATTTGTGCACTCGCAGCTCATCAGCCCCAAAGGCCTATTCAGGAAAACTTGGAATTACACAGTATTTTGAGACAATGCTTTGTGTCCAAATCTTCTAATTTTTGAGTGATCCACACACTACAACATGCTATTATCTCTTGATTGGAGTATGAGAAACTAACAACTTATTATTGATAATAATTTTATAATAAATGCGATATCAAGGTTGGGCTAAAACTTGAGAAGTTAACATAGTAAGTAATATAAATGGGACTTGAATAATTCCCAAATTTCTTGAATAGGCCTTCCCATGGTTTTATGCAAAACGGGCATGAAAACAAAGTGTATAGGTTGAAAAAGGCATTATATGGTTTGAAGCAAGCACTGCTTCCTTGGTATGGAAAAATACATGCCTACTTGATTGCACGTGGTTTTGGGAACATCCAACTAAGAGCATCTTATATGTCACACGTGCAAATGATGTGCTTTTGATCATCGTTGTCTATGTTGATAACATGCTGCTCATTAGTCCTAATGATAAGCATATTGTTGATTCTAAGGCTTATTTGCATGCCTCATTTGAGATGTCAGATTTGGGGCATTTGCATCATTATTTGGGAATTCAATTTATGCACGTTGATGGCGAAATAGCTTTGTGTCAAACAATATATATTGACACATTACTGTAGCATTTTGGCCTTGAAGACTGCAAACTTGTTGCCACTCCTCTAGAAACAGGTTTGTGATTGAGCCTTCATGATGCTCGAGATGCATTTGATGCTAATCTCTATCAACAGTCTATTGGGTGCTTGATTTACTTATGCATAAATTGGCCTGATATTTAGTTTTCTGTCTCATACATGAGCAAGGTTATGCATTGCCCAGGTGTCAAGAATCGGTAGACAATTAAGTGCATCTTTTGCTACTTGAGTGATACCCGACTACTTGGATTGTTTTCTCCCAAAGGGGATCACTACCACCAATATTACATGCTTTTTTTGACTCTCACTGGACTAGTTCTTATGACACTCATGTTTCCACTAGTGGTTTTTGCTTCATGCTTGGTGGCTCATGCATATCTTCGATTATTACTAAATTATTTATGGTCTTTTTCAATAAAAAAAAAAAACAAAAAAAAATATATATTCAAGTATTTGAGATAACAAGGCAATGATTCAACATATGTGAGATAGGAATCTCTTGAAGGATGTATATCGAATGCTTGAGCACTATGGAATGAAGGGCTTTGGTGTGCTAAACAAGAGGAGAAAGGAGGAGATGGAGGGAAAGAGAAAAAGAGGAGAGATGCACACAGATGCATGGGAGCTTCAGAACCCATGTAATAATCTCCATGAGGTGATGATCTATAAATGATGTATATATATGAATATAGCGGTAAGGTCACATGACCCTTAAATCTCCAACAATCTCCCACTTAAGGTTCAATGTGACTGTACATGATAACACATACAAAGAATGATGTAGGACTAGTAACTATTGGAGTTCGAGGTCTACAAAAGTACATGAACAACACAAGGAAGGAGAAGAAGCTTGGAGCACAACACACAATATTGAATGTATTACCACTAGAATGTAAACAAATAAGTAACCCATTAGGGCAATAAGTGTATTTACAAGTTGGGGGAAAAAACCTCCTAAAGAGGGAACAAAGTGCCCCGACAGTCCTAGTGTGTTCACACACATCACTACCTAAATATATCAATAAATCCCCCTAGGAGTGATGCCATGAACAAGGAGCACCTCAATGTGCTTAGTGTGAGCATGGAACACAAGGTTCCTTGCTACTACCAATGTGATCTGACAATTAGTGAAGATGGTGATGGAAGATGATTGACCAACACCCAAATTAGCCATAAGACATCTGAGCCACACACACTCAACAATCGTATGAAAGCTGCCCTATACTAAGCCTCACAACTAGAAGTGGCCACAACAGGCTGCTTCTTGCTCAACCAACATATACATGATCTACCAAGCATGAAGCAAAAGCCACTAGTGGACACATGAGTGTCGTAGCAACCAGCCCAGTCAAAGTAAAGAAAAGCATGTAAATCTAGTGGTAGTGATCCCCCCTTGGGATAAAACAATCCAAGTAGCTGGGTATCACTCAAGTAGTGAAAGATGCGCGTAATCGCCTCCAATGCTTGACACTTAGGCAATGCATAAACCTCCTCATCTTTGAGACAACAAACTGAATATCTGGCCTATTAATGCATAAGTAGATCAAGCATCTAATAGACTGGTTTGGCTAACTAAATCTCTCTAAGGCCCCTTTACTCATCTGGCCATCATGAGTAGGTACCTCATATGAACTCTATGGCTTTTGGCCCTGGCTATCCCCCGAGCAAGGAACTTCTTGTTCCTCGAGGCATGTACATCTATGGAATATAACATGTGAGAAGTGGAGAATGACGTACCTGGGACCCACTTCCTAGCCTATTTATAGCTCTTGCCTATTCACCATCTAGAGTTCTCTCTAAGATCCCTCTACTCATCTGGCCATCGTGAGTAGGTACCTCATATGAACTCTTTCGCTTTTGGCTATGTTGTATAACTATGGGTCAAAGTGGCCAAAGACATGGGTTTTGAGGGTCCAAAACCACTTGGGGAACCCTTGGATTCTATTGAGAAACCCTTGGGAAAGTGTCTCCAAGAGTATGGTTTGAACCCTTGAGTTATTTGGGTTTATTTACTCCCAATTGAAGGGTTTTGACCCTTAGGATTGATATTTCCTAAGGGTATGGTATTTAACCCTTAGGGAGGCCTCTCAAGCCTTGAGACTTGTACGTACAAGCTTGGGAGAAGTCCTTTTAAGAATCCATGTGAAGGCCATGTGATTTCCAAGGTTAGAAGGCCTTGGATTAGAATCCATGTGGAGAGGACACTTGTCAAGCTCTCCTCACATTTCCTCCCTTGGCCTTGAGGTATATATATGGGTGGAGTTGGTTGGGTGGAGACTTGTACGTACAAGCTTGGGAGAAGTCCTTTTAAGAATCCATGTGAATGCCATGTGATTTCCAAGGTTAGAAGGCCTTGGATTAGAATCCATGTGGAGAGGACACTTGTCAAGCTCTCCTCACATTTCCTCCCTTGGCCTTGAGGTATATATATGGGTGGAGTTGGTTGGGTGGAGACGTGCTCTCTCTTTTAGGAGTGTGGCCTTCATGTCTTAGGATATGTTTATTTCACAACAGGCTATCCCCTAAGAAAGGAACTTCTCGTTCCTCTAGGCATGTACACCTTTGGAATATAAGATTTTGGACAAACAGGTTAATTATGTGTGTTGCGGATCGAGCTTTCTTAGCTAGCCAAAAGGGCAAAGGTAAATGGAGCTCATCTACTAGAAAACAAAAATATGCACTAGTAAGAAGAAATGTGTTGATGTTGTGTTGGAGTTCAAGGTCTACGAAAGCACCCGAACAACACAAGTAAGAAGAAGAAGAAGCTTGGGCACAACACATATTGAATGTATTACCACTAGAATGTACAAAGATGAGTAACCCATTAGGGCCGTAGGCATATATACAATCCAAGGAAAAAAACCTCCTAAAGAGGGAAAAACATTCTCCAGTGGCCATAGAGTGTTCACACACATCACGACCAAAATATACCAACAAATCCCCCTAGGAGTGATGCAGTGAACAAGGAGCTGGCACTCATGCATAATGAAGTGCCAAGCTATGTGGAATCAATCGACAAAAGAATTTAAGCCAAAAGCTTTATAGAAAACTTCAAACTTCTCCCTAGGTAGAGCCTTTATGAAAAGTTCTCCAATGTTCTCCTCTGTGGGCACATATGCCAAGCTGATCTCTCCAACAGAGAATCTCTCCGTAACATGATGATAATGCACCTCAATGTGCTTAGTGTGAGCATGGAACACATGGTTCCTTGCTACTGCTAATGTGCTCTGACAATTAGTGAAGATGGTGATGGCAAAAGATTGACCAACACCCAAATTAGCCATAAGCCATCTGAGCCACACACACTCAACAATCCTATGAAAGCTGCTCTATACTAAGCCTCACAACTAGAAGTGGCCACAACAGGATTCTTCTTGCTCAACCAACATATACATGATCTACCAAGCATGAAGAAAAATCCACTAGTGGACACATGAGTGTCGTAGCAACCAACCCAGTCAAAGTCAAAAAAAGCATGTAAATCTCACGACAGTGATCCCCCCTTGGGATAAAACAATCCAAGTAGCTGGGCACCACTCAAGTAGTGAAATATGTGCATAATCACCTCCAATACTTGACACTTAGGCAATGCATAAACTTGCTCATCTTTGAGACAACAAACTAAGTATATAGCCTATTAATGCATAAGTAGATCAAGCATCTAATAGCCTGGTTTGGCTAACTAAATCTCTCTAAGGTCCCTTTACTCATCTGGCCATCATGAGTAGGTACCTCATATGAACTCTATGGCTTTTGGCCTAGGCTATCCCCCAAGCAAGGAACTTCTTGTTCCTCCAGGCATGTACATCTCTGGAATATAACATGTGAGAAGTGGAGAATGACGTACCTAGGACCCACCTTCCAACCTATTTATAGCCCTTGCCTAGTCACCATCTAGAGTTCTCTCTAAGATCCCTCTACTCATCTGGCCATCATGAGTAGGTACCTCATATGAACTCTTTGGCTTTTGGCCTTGGCTATACCCTAAGCAAGGAACTTCTCATTTCTCCAGGCATGTACATCTTTGGAATATAAGATTTTGGACAAACAGGTTAATTATGTGTGTTGCAGATTGAGCTTTCTTAGCTAGACAAAAGGGCAAAGGTAAATGGAGCTCATGTACTAGAAAACAAAAATATGCACTAGTAATAAAGAATGTGTCGATGTTGTGTTGGAGTTCGAGGTCTACAGAAGCACCCGAACAACACAAGGAAGAAGAAGAAGAAGTTTGGGCACACCACACAATACTGAATGTATTACCACTAGAATGTACAAAGATGAGTAACCCATTAGGGTAGTAGGCATATATACAAGCCAAGGAAAAAAACCTCCTAAAGAGGGAAAAACATTCCCGAGTGGCCATAGAGTGTTCACAAACATCACTATCTAAATATATCAACAAATCCCCCTTAGGAGTGATGCTGTGAACAAGGAGCTGGAATCATGTATAAGGAAGTGCCAAGCTATGTAGAACCAATCCACAAAAGGAAGTACGTCCAAAGCTTTGTAGAAAGTTTCAAACTTTTGGCAAATGTGGCATTCTTTAGAACACGTGATCACATCCTGGTAGATATGAGGCCACCATAGTCCTTTGTGGATGATTCTGTGAGCCAAATCTTCCCCTTTAGATGCCCTTCATTGTGTGTTGGCTCCAACAAAAGGTTCACCTCCTCTAGATAAACACACTTTCTCAAGATACCATCCTGACAATATCTATATAAAGTCCCATTTATTAGTGAGTACACTTTGGTTTTAAGGAGTAATCTTCTCTTTTCTATAGGTGTTAAGTGTTATGGGAGTTTTCTAGTAGTGAGAAAATGGAGAATTCCATCATACCATTCAGCCTGAGTTGCTACTAGGAAGAGATTACTATCCACTAGTTGATCATTAATATGTGTTGCCTTCTCGCTCATTGCGGTCTTGGATACTTGATCTTCCATGTAGTGCTCTCTTTCTGGCTTAATATGAATATCAAATTTGAATTCTTGAAACAGGAGTAACCATCTCCAAATCCTTCCAGCCACTCTAGGCTTGTTTATCAAATACTTCAAGGGCTGATGGTCAGACATGACTATAAAATTTACACTGAGAAGGTAATGCCAAAACTTTTGAAGAGCAAATACAATAGCCAAACCTTCCCTTTCGTTCATACTGTAGTTCCTTTCTGCCTTGGTAAGTAGCCTACTGGCATAGAAGATAGGTCTATCAATCTTGTGTGATGATGGTTGAGCCAAAACCGCACCAACAACATGAAGACATGCATCTGTGTGCACATGAAACTCCAATGACTAGTTATTAGGAACACTTGGGTATATTCGAGAAGGGGAGATCCTCTCTGCATTCAGGCTCATAAATTTCCTTCCCTGATACTTCTATATTTTTGGCCCCTTCAAAGTTTGTATTCCAGTGCAAACTCTCATTCCCTTACTTGTTGTGAACTTCGTGGCCTTTTTCTGCAATTCCTTCATCTGCAACTTCTTCCTCTATTTCATTGATTTCCACCGTGCAACACTCTGTACTTTCCATCATCCAATTCAATAATGTATCTTCTTCTTGGGGTAAGAGAGAATTACCTGAGTATCCATAGTATACCCAAGGCCTCCCCAGGAGTAAAGGGTAAGAAGTCTCTTGTGGAAGTGCAATAACACCAAAATCTAGAACAAAGTGACAACCTTGTACTATAATCAGTACCTTTTCAATAATGTCAAGTTGCACAACTTGATGTTGATTTGCTAGGGTAACTATGAATGGTGCCATCTTGGTGGGATTCAAATTCAATTTCTTCATTGTGAAATTTGGCATCAAGTTGATGCTAGAGCCTCCATCTATGATCACACCTGTGAGAGCTTCATCCTTTATACACATAGATAACCTTGAGCTTTGGTAGTTTGCCAGGGGTGCAGGGGGAAAATCAACCATGAAACCATCTATGCTAGGTGGTTGGCTCAAGTGAGCAGAGTGTATAATCTTTAATAAGTCACTCCTTATTTTTGAATCCATCTTTATGAGTTCGTATAGACTAACCTTGTGATGAATACCTTTGAAGATCCACTCAATGTTTACCACATGTGTGTCTTCTTGCAGACTTGTTGGTTGGTCCCTTAGTGAAGTAGCCATCCTTTCATAAGATCCTTCAATATCTGCTTATCCCTTCCACCTAGTCTTCTTTTCCTCCTCTTTATCCTAGAGTCCTTGTTGTTCCTCTCTACAAATTGCTGCCCCTTGTCTGGCTCTAGTCATCATGGGCATTGAAGAAGATGAAACAACATAAGACTGAGTGGTCATACCTTCTACTTGTGGGGAGACTGCAATCATGTGAATTGGAGCAGGGTGGCTTCTTGGGCAATCTTTGGTATAGTGATCCTTAGCCTCTGGACAATGCTGACAAGGAGGTGCATCTTTTGGAAGGGAACACCTATTTTGCATATGGGCATGCTCACCACATTGATAACACATCAATGGCCTATTATATCTAGGCTTCGTTGGACGATTCTTCTCTCTATTAGGTGCATTTGAAGTACTGGCATAATATGAATGCAGAGCTTTGGGGTTACCTCGTTGTTGTGTACCCTTGAGGTAGGAACAGTCTCTAGCTTCATGGCCATCCTTTCCACAAAATTGACAACTTACCCTGTTAGGACAACTAGCATTGGAATGTCCACTGTTGTTACATATTGTACACTAAATCTACCTTCTTATATCCTGAGTGGTCCACAAATCATCTAATTCGCAACGAAGTTGGGCTACTTCATCATCAATGCAACACAATGACGGTGGCAAGACCTTCTCTTCTTGGTGATTTTGCTGCATTCTCAATGCCTCCAGTTCTTTCCTCAGTTACCCAATAGGGTCTGGTTTTGCTGCATAATTTGGTTGTGTATCCCCTTCAAAATGTTGCATAGCTTCTTCAATGCATGATGCCACTACAACAAAAGCATTAAGGGTTGCATTCAATCTAAGAGACTCACGTAGCTTCTGCTGAGATGACATGGGCAAAGATTTTTCTATCCATTTTTTAACCAAGAAATCACCTGCAGTATGTGGCAGACGTGCAACAAGTGCTTTTGTCCTAATATGAAGTTTGTGAAAGGATTCATTTGATCTTAGCCTTAGGTTCTCTAGCTGATCTAGAGCTTTTTCTGAGGAGTCACTTGGTCTTACTGTCGGTGAGAACGCCATCTTCAGATCCTCCCATGTAGAAAAATGACCATCTGCATATTGACTATACCATTTGTCAGCAATGCCTTCCAACGTGGATGGAAAGAGTACCATCATTGCATCCTCTCTATTCTGCAGACCTCGTCCACGACATAAGGAGATGAATCTCCTCACATGATCATCAGCATCCTCATAAGTTTGTCCCTTAAAGGTAGGAAACTTGATATTGAGTCTAGAGAGTAAGTGAGAAAGATCCTCCATTGGCACTGGTGTTTCCTCAGACGTATCTAAGGAGAATTCTAATGTTCTCCTATGCCTTTCCTTTGACTCTGGTGTGGCACCCAAATCAATAGATAAATTCAAAGAGGGTAGAGGAGATGTAGGTTTACTATTCGAAGGGAAAGATGATTTTTTAAGGCTCCTCTCTACATGAAGAGGCTCCTTATCTGCTCGAGTATGGGTCATGTACCTAATTGCAAGATATAGGAGGTACTGGGGTACCTACTTTTAGCAGGAGTAGGCAATATGCACTTCCAGTACTTCACCTACTCAAGGGAGGTTCTCCTTAGGGAAGTATACCCTTTAACATTTTTGTGAGCAAGCAGATCGCAATAGTTGCACAATATTGTAAATACTTAGAGAGAAGATTAATGACAAATGACAATAGTGGGAGACTAAACCACTCCTTAGTTCCAATAGATGATTACAATATAAGCAAAAGAAATTCTCTAAAAGTTGATGCTTTGGGCTAACGTGCCATTCTAGAACTAAAGAGAATCAATACAAGAGATCCATCCAATACATATAATGAACACAACTAGAGGAAGACTTGCACTGATCAATACAAAGGTATGAAGACTTGCCCTAAGGGGAAGAGCATGGAAATACCACTGACTCACATTGAATGACAAAACCAAGCCACTTCTTTACACTATAGTGCTATTAGCCCTCCACTAGGAAGCCCATGCTCTATATCCTCACCACAAAAAGACTTCCTACAGTAGGCTTGTAGCCACAGAGTGCAAAGAGAGGACCAAATCAGATGCCAGAATAATCCCCCAACGAGTACTAGTCCATTGCCTTTATAGGCTTCCATAGGCCAAGAGGGCCTTGTTGATTTCCCACATTCACTGAATATGCGCCGATTGATTGCCCCAAAATGGGAGAGGTAGATCTAATATGGTACTGGCCACCAATTTTGAATTACATCCTCAAAAAAAGGAAGTCATCACGAATGGTTGGTGGCAACACTTATTTATGTGTTTTTACTTTTACTGTCACTTTTGAATGCAAGCTGATGTCTCTTTCTTAACCAAACAAATCACTCCACCAACTAAGAATGGCCATGCACCACCACCCACAGAATCCAGAAAGAGCTCTCAATCCGTCCATCCTTACTAGCCTTGTTAAGCAATAAACCCCATTCATTCTTGTCCTGACTCGGCTTTTTCCCGCATCATTACAAAATAGCACAATTTCATAACTTTTGTCATGGCTGACTGCGGGGAGAGAGAGAGAGAGAGAGAGAGAGAGAGAGAGAGAGAGAGAGAGAGAGAGAGAGAGAGAGAGAGAGAGAGAGAGAGAGAGAGAGAGAGAGAGAGAGAGAGAGAGAGAGAGAGAGAGAGAGAGAGAGAGAGAGAGAGAGAGAGAGAGAGAGAGAGAGAGAGAGAGAGAGAGAGAGAGAGAGAGAGAGAGAGAGAGAGAGAACAGTGGTCTATTGTGTGCACATCAATAATGCTTCTGTTCTTCTCTATAACAGCTTGCCATTCATTAAGCAATGTTTTTTATTCGACACAATGAATGCAAGAATCCTCAGATTTGTCTTGCACCTTGTCTATTGACCTCCTAGTAGTGGCCACCATGTGATTGCACCTTGTCTACGATCTCTGGGCAATAGCCACTATTCAAAGCATTGTAGAGTGTGCACTCTCGATGTGTGTGTGTATGTGTGTGTGTGTGTGAGAGAGAGAGAGAGAGAGAGAGAGAGAGAGAGAGAGAGAGAGAGAGAGAGAGAGAGAGAGAGAGAGAAAGAGAGAGGAGAACAGTGGTCTATTGTGTGCACATCAATAATGCTTCTGTTCTTCTCTGTAACAGCTTGCCATTCATTAAGCAATGTTTTTTATTCAACACAATGAATGCAAGAATCCTCAGATTTGTCTTGCACCTTGTCTATTGACCTCCTAGTAGTGGCCACCATGTGATTGCGCCTTGTCTACGATCTCTGGGCAATAGCCACTATTCAAAGCATTGTAGAGTGTGCACTCTTGATGTGTGTGTGTATGTGTGTGTGTGTGTGAGAGAGAGAGAGAGAGAGAGAGAGGGGGGGAGAAAGCGAGCGAGGCCTGTGGGCGGGCTGAGGGCATGGGTGGGGGGCTCTGGGCGGGGGTTGGAGGAGGCTGTGGGGTGGGCGGGGGTAGGAGGAGTGGGTGGGGGGTGGCTGAGGGTGGGTGTAGGAAGGGCAGGGTTGGGGCTAAGGGCGTGGGTTGGGGGGACATGGGCAGGAGTAGGAGGGGGACATGGGTGGGGGTAGGAGGAGGCTGAGGGCGGGGGTAGGAGGGGGCTGTGGAAGGGGGTAGGAGGAGTGGGTAGGGGGGGGGGGTGCTGAGGGAGGGTGTAGGAGGGGGAGGGTGGGGGCTAAGGGCATGGGTTGGGGGGCCGTGGGCGGGAGTAGGAGGGGGTCGTGGGCGAGGGTAGGAGGGTGCTATGGGGGGGTATGAGGGGGTTGTGGGAGGGGGTAGGAGGAGTGGGCGGGTGTAGGAGGGGGAGTGCGAGGGGCTATGGGCAGGGGGCTGAGGGCGTAGGTGGGGGGTTGTGGGAGGGACTGGGGGCGCTGCGTGTGGTAGGCTGCTGGGGGGAGAGAGAGAGAGAGAGAGAGAGAGAGAGAGAGAGAGAGAGAGAGAGAGAGAGAGAGAGAGAGAGAGAGAGAGAGAGAGAGAGAGAGAGAGAGAGAGAGAGAGAGAGAGAGAGAGAGAGAGAGAGAGAGAGAGAGAGAGAGAGAGAGAGAGAGAGAGAGAGAGAGAGAGAGAGAGAGAGAGAGAGAGAGAGAGAGAGAGAGAGAGAGAGAGAGAGAGAGAGAGATTGCATCGATCTATGTACTACAGACAATTCAAGGGCAAATTTGCATCTTGGGGGAAATTGAAGATGCTCAATATTAATGGCAATCAAGCAAACTTGTTATCTTAGAAGGATTTTGGGATGCTTATTAGAGATCAAGGAAAATTTTTCTAGAGACAGATTTTGGTTTTTGCTCATGTGAATTGACTTCTAGAGAGGAATTCCTGGATAGAGAGAGTAGAGGCAAGAGAAAATTTTGGGATAAATTTGAATATAACTTATTAGGCCAATTTCGATAGTGAATGAGGGATAAATTCTTGCTTTTTAAGGATGAATCTTTGATAGGGCATTTAGGATGGATTTACTAGGGGCATGTAGGGCAGATTGGGTCGATGCACAAATGGTGAATTTGGTTGAGTTTCACAACGAATTGGTGTTCGAGGATTTAGTTATTCCCATGAGCTTCATAGCTCCCAATAACTACATACCCCCACATCAAGTCTTTGCACCATCCTCGTGTAATTTCTCCTTTATTTTCTTAAAAAAACTAAGTCATAAATGAAGTGCAAACTAATAAATATACAATGAGTGAATTCTCCTATGTTTATTTCAATTTGGATAATTCTTCACCTTGGAAATCTTGACTAGGGGCAACATCTCACCCTACATGTCTTCCATTTGTACTCCTCCTTGTTGAAATACCTTTGCCAATTTGTAGGATCCACATGAGTTTGGTGCCAATTTGGTAGGTAGAGGTGGAATCTGATACATTAGGACTAAGGATATGTTGGTAGCAGCCAGGGCAATCAATGCTTTACAAGACAAGGAAGCCAACAAAGGGAGTTAGGACAAAGGGAGAGCCATGCAGGATCAAGTAAGCAAAGCAGTCAATGCAGATCTGGCAAGTAAGCCAAATATTTTTCATGAAGAAATAGTTCCCAAACAGTGATTTTGGTCACTTCACAACATTGTAAATACCATTTTTCATTATTCCTACTCCATTTTGTTCAATGCGAGGAGTCCTCGAGCTTGAGGAGTATAAGAAGTATCTATGTACCAATTTTCATAATTTGTAGAGCTTGTTTGAGCCTCCAAAATAGCATAGGAACCTAATTTTTAACTAGGCTAGACACTAGGTACGGATAGGACCAAGACCTAGTCAAAAACTATAACAAGAGCTAGAGAGCTCATTTTTGAGGTTAGCTTGTTAGATTTTTGAGCTATTGTAATATACTTTTTGTGTAATATAAAGAATTCCATTGTTTCTCTCTTTGTTCTTGACTTGTGTCTGTGTGTGTATGTGTGTGCATGCTTGTATGCTTCTCACTCACGCACTTGTGCCATCACTTGCTCATAGTCGTCATACTAGTCCTCACGTCTCCACGGATTGACAATTATAAAGTGGATCTCCTCACATTGGTACTTATCACTATGCTAGAGTGACACCGAATTTGGCACCATTGCTGGGGAGAGAGCTTCGAGGATGAGCGTGTGATGGTAAGACGTAGAGTTGTGACATTGGAGTCGTAGGTAATTTCTTTACTTTTTCTTATTTTTCTCTTTCTTACTTTATCACCATCATCATCCTCACCATCTCCCACCTCCATCTCCACCTTTGCAAAATTTCCAATTTTTTGGTAAAATCACCTTCCCCACCTCATTTCCCTCATTTGACTTGTGAGAGAGAGCAAGAGAGAACTATTATGTGTGTTTTTGAGCATTTCTTGCACATTTTGGCCGCATCATTATCTCTAGGAGGTTGTGTAGGTATGAAAAATGTCTACACAAGTCTTAGGGTGTTGAGCTTTGTCAATCACGATTGATAGAAAAATCACCTCTTTGGTAAAAATAAGTGCATATCCACACTCTAGAGGCTGTTCACAACACTTATCGACAAGAAAATTTCAAAAATTTGCATTTTTTGCATCCATGGCGATTGATAGCATCAATCGTGATTGATAGTGTCCATCCTGATGGATAGCCTGTCCATCATGATCGATAGAGACCGACGAACACCTTTGTCAATCGTGACAGATGGTATCCATCATGATGAACACCCCCATCCATCGCAATTGACACAAAAACGACAGTTGACAATGAGATTTGACGAAAATCTCATCGATCTCGACATATAGAGGCCCGATTGACAAGAGATAACATGAAAAATTGAGAATTTCAATCAATCATGATTGACACCCATAATGGACTACCCATTGTGATCATGATTCGAAATTGATGATGCAAGTGTCATTTAACTGAAGCAAAAAGTTGACGACATGATTGCAACTCGGTGATTTCTACCCTTGACTCTGACTTTCAATGTATGTGGATGTTTGATCGTTTTGCATATGAATATAATCTAAGATTGTTGAATAAAAATCTTGTTCATACATGCTACTTGTATGAGAAATTTGGTGTGCTTTGCCATAGTGCATATGCATATGTGTATGTATGGGTATATATTGTGCATGTGGGGGCACTGGTGTGAAACACATGAATATGTATTCATGAGCGTTAATGTGCACATAAAAATCTCTGTATGAGCATGTGTATGTTTGTTGTTGCATGTGTGAGTATGATACATGTAGGTATGCATATGTGTATGTGCATGCGAATGCACTTTAGTTTGTCCAAATAAATAAATAAATAAATAAATAAATAAATAAATAAATAAATATATATATATATATATATATATATATATATATAATATGTATATGCAAACGTAGAAGGGAGAGTACGTGGGAAGAATATATTTTGTTTCTTTCTTTTTGCTGAAAACGTAGGAGTTTTGGGAGTTGTGGCACGGATAACCATCGGACAGCGCTGAACGGCTGAAAAAAAAGAATCGGAAGCTGCTGTGGATCAGAGAAGGAAGCCTTGTCCCCTCTTCGACGATCTAAGAGAGAGTGAGTTCAGGAGATATGTTTGAGGGAAGAGAACTCTCTGGGCGCATGGAACAGGTAGGACAGCTACCCCGCACGGTTATAATTGGCTTGAGCTAGGTTGGAGCATTGAATAACATGGCCGGATTGACAACGAGCTTATGAAAATCATCTTTAAATTCTTGAACGACTTGAGCCGAGAAGCTTATGTTCAACTACAGTTATGCCGAAGATCGTACAAAAAATCAAGGGTGACATTTGACTTGAATACAAACGCAATGGTCTGCGTGTACATCTAGTGATATTTCAGACTCTCAGCTCACGGTTTCATTCATGCAACACCACTTTCTATGGTGTACTTTCAAAGATATGTAATAAGATGGTACGATACATAGAAGACTAACATGGCTTCTCCGCAATCTTGACGGTCGAATCTTGCATGACTAAGGAAGAGATAGAGCTTTAGAAAATGCAACAGGTGTCCGTTCGAGCCTGCATATCAGACATGTAAAGAGATGAGGAAAGAGACCGTGCAAGCTTTTCAAAGAGTTGATGGTTGAGTTGAGAGCTTTGCGCTATAAAGAGAGGATGAGACTTCATGGTTTGAAGGAGATGGTGCTACAGCTTCCAAAGATAATGAAAACGCATGGATTACAGTTGGAGTTTGCTATGTATATGTGAAGTAACCGGTGTTGCTGCTAGAGAGAGAGAAGAGAATTCTCTGACGGATTGGAGAGGAAAACGAGAGGAAGGAACGGAAACGTGAAAGGCGACAGCCAAGCTTGGGCAAAAAGAAAAAAAAAAAACGAGCGGAAAGTAGTGCTGCGCAAGAGACAGGCTTTGTATGGCAATCATGGTCGAGGGCCATAGAGAAAGTATAAGCTAAACAACAGAGCAACTTCACGAAAGACGATATGTGCAACTGTATCAAGGAAACAGATTGCAACTTCACGAAAGACGATATGTGCAACTCTATCAAGGAAACAGATTGTTGCTGGATAAAAGGTAATCTCCAGTAATCGCGAATCTACAAAAGATAACAGAGTGATGTTCAAATGGTCCATTTTCACATACTCAGTTCATTCTTGGCGAATCTGCAAAGGTGCGATTGTCAACTCATCCAAGCTTGTTGGATGTAAAGAGGAAGATTAGTGTCAAGCACACATGTTTGAATGATCATATAGTGGCTATATGTCTGTTTTTCATTCTCTCCATGCCTTGTTATGGCCAAAGAAAAAACAAGTACTTTTTCTGTTGCCCACTCGAGGATTGTTAATTGTTGCACCATAAATGTGAAAGCTAGGAAAACTGTTTTGCTTAATGAACTGAAGAAAGATGGAGAGGTAATCGTTGTATATATGCATAGAGGAAATGAGATATTTCATGGCAAGGGTAGTTTTACTATAATTTAACATTGCGATACTCCACTTTTTGCATGTTTAATACATTATGGATTTCGTATGTTATGGCACGAGTTCTAATTTCTTTAGCGTTGTATAATTTTGTACAGGAATTCGGTTTGCCTCAGACGATCCCAAGTTTGCATGGACATTTTTTTTTCCTCTCTTGATATGTGTTGTGTCAGATCCTTTTCTATCATAGACTACATTTCTTTTGCTCAACCGAAAGTACCAACGCATATTTTCATGCTTGTTAATCTTTTTTATTTTTCTTTATTGCCTTTCTTTTTCTAATATCTCATGCAAGAGTTTCTTCCCCTTCAACTTCGTAAAGTTTCATGAAATCTATGAGTTTGGATCACAAGTCATTTCGTTATGCAGGAATGCCTATTAATTGAAACAAAGAAGAAACTCGCTCTTAATCAACTTTTATCAAAAGTGCTCATATTTTTTATATCCGATGACTTCTCTTATTAATATCTCCTACGCTTTGTGACTCGAAACTTTACGCTTTGTGACTCGAGACTAAGGAAATAAGCGCATGTAAGTTATCTGAGTTTGAAGATTAATGCGCATAATACAAGTGTAGTGTTTGTGTAATCACTTGAAGTTACAATGAGATTCACATACGTTCATCGAAATGACATAGTATCAAGGCATTAGTTTCTATAATCATACATTTTGAATGTGCAAAAACTTTCCTATAAAAGAAGATATGGGATTATATAAAATACAACATATAAGAAGTACTGCTGATCTTTATCGTAGAATGAATGACTTCTATCATTGTTAGAATTCTACTTTGCGAACCAAATGCTAATTTTACAATTGGCATTGGAATGTTTTCTACACCTTTGTACTTGAGATTAATGCTCATAACACTATGTGTTAATTGCTATGCTCTTTTTCCATGAACTCTATTTGAAGCAAACCGGGAATCTTGAGAGTTGATTGGCGTCAGAGAGTTTGAGAGCCTTGTTGTTCATAGAAGCCTTGATTCTCATTTTCTTCTCTTCATGAGTATTACAATGCCCCTAAAAGTTAAGTTCTATATTTGTTCTATTTCTCCCTCCCTCTTTTTTTCACGAACAACCAACGACACCGTCCATCACGATTGATAGGTGTTCATTGCGATAGACTCCCCCATCCATGGCGAACGGCATAACACCCCAATTCAGCAAGAAACATATCCATCATGACATAGAGACTCACAATTGACAGGTATTCACGCAAAAACCCAAGAAATTTTGACCATCTCAATTGACACCCATCAATCACGACAGACGCCATCAATCACGACGGACACCATGAATCACGATGGAAACATTGTCCATCGTAATTAACACCCATCAATCACGATTGACAGGCCAAGACAGACAGCTTTGTTCATGGCAATTGATAGACTTGTCGATCGCAATTGACAACCAATTTCTTCCAATTTTTTAGGGTTTTTTAATTTTTAATTTTGGCTACTTTTGGGCATGAAAATCAATTAATTGGAGCATAGTAGGGCCACTACACAAATAATTCAAGAAACTTGTTTGCTTGTTAGCCTATGTTAACCTTGTTTTGACCCTAGAACCCTGAATTGACATAATTTGTTCATACAAACTCCATTTCTAGTGATCTTGGGCTTGTTGGAAAGCTCGTTTCAAATCCAACATAGATAAGGTATTTTGAAGTTGACCTTTCATACGGGTGAGAAAGTTGATGGATCTCTAAGGGAATTTTCATAAAAACAAAGCAAAATTGGGCCTATGAATTACATGAATGAACATGGTTTGTTGTGTCAATTAAATTGAAATCTTGAGTTATCTTTGGGACTTTTACAGGTCCATTGAGAGCATCGAAAGGCGTCCAGAGCACGATCATACTGCAAGCTTGAGAACAATTGTCTTGAGCACTCAAGCATGAGCAAGGAATAAGCAACCTAACGTTGGATCATTCTCAACCCCCTCTATCAATTCCTAGATTAGGCTAATTTCGGATAGAGGTATTGACTAATTAGGGCTACATTAAGCATGATCAAGTTCAAGAACCCTAATCACCCAAGTGCAAGCATAAATAGGCTACATTTGCAAAAATCCCTAAAGTAAAAGAACTTAAATTTGGAGATCAAACTTCACGTGCGCTCAAGTGTTCCTTAGGACGAAAACTATTGAACAAGAAGTGACATTTGTTGGAGTTAGATGTCGGTGAAAGCACACGAACAACACAAGGAAGAAGAAGAAGAAGCTTGGAGCACAACACACAATACTAAATGTATTACCACTAGAATGTACAAAGATAAGTAGCCCATTAGGGCAATAGGCGTATATACAAGCTGAGGGAAAAAAACCTCCTAAAGAGGGAAAAAAGTGCCCTAGCGGTCCTAGAGTGTTCACACAGATCACTACCTAAATATATCAACAACATGCTAAGGAAATTAAAAGAACAAGTGACTATTACAAAAGAACTCTACAAGGAGGTTGTACTTGGGAAAGTTGGGATAAAGGAAAAAGCATATGAACCTTAGGTCAGGAAGATATCTAGGCCGTGATAGACAAAGCCACATATCGTATGAAGCTAGTGTCAATCATACTACTAGGTCTTGGGCCCAACAATTGAGTGCTTACCCATATGCTCTAAATTTCAAAACGAGTGATTCTGAGATGTTGTTTAGCATGGAGAGACCCATAGGTAGCTTAGGAATGGTGTACCTAGAAATACGAGAAGGACCCTACAACACTCACTAGAATACATCAAGACCAAACAATTAGGTGCTTGGATCTATGGGACACTCTGAGAAGATCTATTGTCCAGATAAAAACTCGGATCAATCTATGGGACTAGAACATCCACTCGTCAAATTCAAAACTGGTGCATACATCAATAAACAAGGGCTATGTATGTGGTCACCACCCACCGAGATAAGACATGAATTTGGCAATATAATCTTAGAACTAAAATAGGTGACATAGAGCAAGGGAACTTAGGAAAAGAGCCAAAGACCCCTCAAGGCAAATCAATCTTGACTAGAATAATCACTCCAAAATGGGTTCCCCAGGACAATAAGAGCATAGATTTGTTCTTAAATAGAGAGATCGACGAGGCTTTTTGGAGGTATAAACCTGACCAACCTAATGAAGCGGGAATGCTTACCATTTATGAATTCAAAGATCCAGATACCCTAGGAAAAGTGACCTATTTAGAACATACTTCATAGAGGGTCTTTGTGGTCACAAAGCATGGTAGGCATGCTTACACTTGGAAGGATGAATTTGTTTTTGCCCAACCAAGATCCAATGTCTATTTTGATCACCAAGGAGCTGAAACATCTCAAGCTCATGGAGCTCAAAGGGATAGGAGTACAGATAGGCGTGAGGTAAGCTTTGCTAACCCCATAGGAAGAGAAAGAATGAGAACAGAGATGGATAGAATGGAAAATGAGAGAGAAACATAGACCAATTTCTAGAAGCCTTCATTAAGAAATTATTCAAAAGTGGAATCAGGCACAACACCTCTTCCCGAATACATAGCTTCAAACATACACCTCAAGAAATGGTTATACTTGTAGGAAGAATGTTCAAACAATACCTAGAGAGATGTCCATTGCCAAAGTTACCCACTCCAACCAAACAAGTGGCCTTATTCTTAGATGGATTGTTGAGTCCAAATTGAGATCCTATGTGTACCTAAACGACCCTAGATCCATAGGTGAATGTGTACGAATGTGTATAGACATTGATATAATATAAGGGAGGAATTAGAGCTTTCAAAGGTCTATAAAGATTGAGATACCTCTACTAGCCTCACTTCCAAACAATCTGCATCTATCGAGGAGCTTGCAGAGAAGGTAGCTCAAAACTTAGGAGTCTCCAAAAAACAAATACCTAGATTTTTCCTCAGTGAAAAGATGCTATGCTTGTGGTGGAGACCACATGGCTTATGTGTGCACCCTGATATCCAATACTACACCATAAAAAGGAGGTACACTAATCACACCACACAAGATTGCCCTTACAACAAGAAAGCTGTTAGAAAAAATTATCCATAGCCATATCCACAACAAGGGAGATACTAGAACTCGTACCCACCACATCAGTATGGTAGGCCCTAGCAACCCTACCAGACCCAACAAAGGCCTCAACCAGTGTGAGCTCAACAACCTCCAACTCCAGCCAATGTGATTCCAGTGGAGTATGCAGTCATTGAAGAAAACCTGAATAGAGCCTTAGAGCCACTATCACCGTTGCTTTCAGAAAGTAACCTGAGTGATCATAGTTTTGACTTGACTCGTATTGATAGCCCACAGGCTTACTATATGCAATCACTTGAGAATAATGAAACATACTATTACAAAGACCCTAGTGAAACTAGTGGGAGGCCCAAATACACTAATGTCAAGTATGCAAATCCTAACTCTAGGCCCCAACCTAGATAGATCACACCCCAAGCACCTAGAGGACCATGGTACACATGCCAAGGTGATCACTTCATTCATGATTGTTCTTTACGTGCACCAATGTAGTCCTAATCAGTGAAAATTCAAGGGTTTTGTCAAGATTGTGGGAAAGGGCACCTCTTACAAGACTGCTCAAAGAACCCAAACAATGGGACGAAGATCACTCCTATCAATGTGATTGGGTTAGTAGTAGACTCAACTAGAACTGTGACTTCCACTACCCTAGTGCAAGTGGTCATGAGAGCTCAGACATTACAAAAGAGCCAAGGCTTAGGACAAGAAAAGAGTTTAGAGGTCAGTGAGACTAAGAGTGTAACTAAGAAAAGGACAAGAGCTTGGAAAGATAGTTGCGAAAGAATGAAAAGGCAATGGTCTAAGAAAATGAGCGAGCTTGAGGAAAGCCTAAGAGAAACAAAAACTAAAATAATTGAACTCACATCTCAAATGCACTCTCTCATACCACCACCACCACCATCCCCATCACGTTCCAATATGCCACCTTCTAACCCACCTCATACAATCACAACACCGCCTAGAGTCGAATTAGTCTTAGCAGATCCAACTCCTGAAGACCTAGACATGATGCTTAGAGCATATCAGGCCAAAGTTTAAGAAGGGCCAAATGTACTAGATCATGAAAAATGTTACCCCAGAGCTGTTCTAGAGATTGAACGAACCAAGCTTTGTGCTAAGATGATGGAGTTGGATCCAACCATGTTTGAAGCTAGCCGCCTCTTCAATTACTCTACTTCAGCTAAGACTCAATTGCATTTTTATCAACCATTTGAAAGATTGGAGTGTTTAATTGCAAAATCTAGAAAGGAAGCCACCTCCCAAGGTAAAGACAAGGCAAGTGAAAGAATGAGCATTCCTCCCAAGGAAGCTTATCTACCTAATTCCATTGAACTAGACACTTCTTCTTCTATGAATCAGTATTCATCGAAATTTCTAAGAGAAATTCAAGAAGAGAAATTCAAGAAGAGAAGTGGGCTAAAGAAAGTGAAAATCCCCCTCCCATTGAACTTATGGATGACCTACATGATCAATTCTCACAAGATATTCCTTCTATTTATGGAGAACAGGAGGATGCCCAATCTTGTGAGAGATTAGACTTCAAGTCTAATTCCTTGCAGGAACTATCCCATTTCACAGGCCCATGGGAAGCAAAGTCGACATGCATGAAAGCACCCATGGTCATGATAACAAATGAAGACTTAATCATACCTAGAAACACAGAAGTAGTAAAGAACACTAAAGTGCAGAGCAATCTCACTTTAGAGGATCTATTCAAGTTTGCATTACACACCATCCCCCTTGCATCTCTTAATGTAAATAATACGTGTAATACATTAATTCAGTGTGCACACTAGCTGCAACAAGCATACCAGCAATTGGAAGACTGCAATGTTGCCTTCCACACAGAGTCTCAATGACTACAAGCTAGATTCACCATCCTAGAAGTGGATCACCAAACACTCCTAGTAGAATATACCACTTTACAATAGGCTCACACCGAAATGGAGTCGAAGATGTCAACCGTAGACGATCAAGCAGTCAAGGGCTTGGAAAACATGCTTGAAGTCCAAATGCTCACAAATGCCAAATTATGTCGAAATCTAGGAATTCTATGCAAACACATGCCTCTGGCATTGGAAGAAAACAAGCGCCTCCAATAGCAAAACCAAGACAACCTTGGAGCCGGTATGGAAGGCAACTTAGGTGCAAAAATTAGTCCCGCAAAGTACTGTGAAGTTCCCTCCAAAGATACTAGAATATTACTAGAGGAACATGCAAACTCTCTAGAGTGCTACGAAAAGTTGGAATCACAATGTGAAGATCTTAAGAAGCAGCTAGCCAGAGTTAGTACAACTCAACCAGAGCTTGCCAACTAGGTTTGGATAGGGCCAAAACCTAGTCAAAAACTATAAAAAGAGCTAGAGAACTCATTTTTGAGGTTAGCTTGGTAGAGTTTTGAGCTATTGTAATAGACTTTTTGTGTAATAGAAAGAACTCCATTGTTCCTCTCTTTGTTCTTGCCTTCTGTGTGTGTGTGTATGTGTGTGCATCTTGTGTGCTTCTTACTCATGCACTTATATAATCACTTGCTCATAGTTGTCATACTAGTCCTCACATCTCCACAGATTGACAATTATGAGGTGGATCTCCTCATGTTGGTACTTGCCATTATGCCACAGTGACATGATCCCTCTTCCACTTCATTGACCCTCAAATGTTGCTCATGAATCTGTTTTCTCTCTTCTTGCTTGACTTGCAACCTCTAAGTAGTTGATTCAATCAATGGTAGAATGTGGGGCCACTTTTAGCCTGTGGCTATGGTGACCTTTTTCATTAGAGTTCTGCCGAAAAGCCAACTATAATGTTGCAAAAATCGAAGAGACCGTATGTAGCCTTGGTTGAATGTTATATAATATTTGTGCAAGCTAAGTGATAAGAATTCAGATTCAATGCATGATGAAACAAGGATCTCCGCACTGTCCATCTAGAAGACCATCTATCACACAGTTAAACGTACCCAAAAAGTCTCTCAATTCTCTAGAAGCCCAAAGAGAGTGGGTGATCTCAGAGAAGTCAAAGCTCAATAGACATGCCTTTTGCAAAACTAGGTACTCTTTGGAATTGAAGCCTACACTCAAACGGCCATGGCCAGAAGTGTGATTAAATGAAATTGAAGCATTCCATAAACGGAAGAAGATCAGAAAAGCCTACAACATCCGTTTTGAGTAGAGTACGCTGCACTTGGCCATCAGCATTGAGGGATTAGATATGGCAGAAATTAAGAAGAAACATCCGTCAACCTATGCAGTGCTCCTATTTCGTACTGTCCTCTTCTCTCTCTCTCCCTCTCTCTCTCTCAACTCCCTCAAAAGACACAAGATACAAGAATGAATAATGAAAAAGAAAGTACCTCGAAATTCAATGGGAAAACCCAATGTTAAATTAAGCTCCTTCTTATAGAATTCTATGATCCCATTTCTTAGATTAGAAGTTTGCTCTTCACATGACACATGGCACTTCTAAGATTTTTCTATTTATTCGTTTCTAGATTTCAGATCTTTCGAATTTTTCCATTCTAATTTGAAATGATCGTCTTTTTATTCCTTTCAAATTTTGGAAAATTCTATTCTTTCTTTTGTATTTTTATTTATCTTTTCTTTTTTATTTTTCTATTTCTATTTTTAATTTTTAATAATTCACTTCTTATTTTTTTAATTAAGCTTTTATTGTCATTTCACACTTATAAACAAAATAAATTAACTAAACTAAGGATTATACGTGGGTCCTACGTAGGTTTTTTATTAGAGAAAAATTATGATTTCTTATGGTTAGGGTTTCAATCTCCAAACAAATGCTAAATATGTACATTATGGGTTTAAAACCTAGGGCTTCTAAGGCTTCAATGTTTAGATTGTAAGGGTTAGAGCTAGGGTTTCAAGGGTAAAAGTTAGTTTTTGGGGGTTAAAAGGTAAGGTTTCAAGTTAGAATATTTAGGGTTTTGAGGTCTTTGAGGAATTAATGAAATTTATACAAGTAAATATACAATTCTAGTGTATAGATGAAATGTTTTTGTCACTCAATCAATCAAATCAATCAAACATTTAAACAATTTACCATGGTTTTCATCTTTTTGCAATCAAAACATGAGTTCTTAGACAAGAAAGCGAATAAATATTTTTGAAAAATTTTGTTTATACACAATCCTAGAGGGATTCCATCCCAATCAGATGATGGATGCACCAATGGTATTCCGATCATTTTCGTAGCTGCTTGAAAATTCATGTTGCTTTTCTTTTGTAACCTTACATTTTGCTACTATGCTGTTGCTCTAGCACAATGGTGAGAACCACGTTAAGAAACTTCACCTCCTTAATGTCAATCCGTGGGAGAGGTAGGAGTGATATGAAGATCGTGAATGTGAGACGATGTGAGAGTGAAGGTGAGAAGCACAAAGATGCACACACACATACACACACAATGAAGAGACAAGCAAGACACAATGGAAGGTAGGAAATTAGCTCTATTACTCAAGAACACTCTTACAAGCTCAAACTAGCTCTAATCTCAAACAAGCTAAAATGAACCAACCTCTAAAATGAGCTCTCTAGCTCTTTTTATAGTTTCTAGACTAGTTTTGACCGGTTTCACATCTAGTGACCGGCATAGTTAACCGTGGCGTCTGTGCCTCTGGCTGCTTCCAACAGTTCCTCGAGTAGCTTTGATGTGAACCTTTTCCCTATGCATGGGCACTTTTTACTCTAGTGCTAACTAGAGGTTTTTTCCCCATGTGGCCTCCAAATATATCTTCAATTTTCCTTCGATGTAGTGAGCTTGTGTTGTCACCAAAAATGTGAGGTGTTGAAGAATGAAGTCCAAGACCTGTGTACAAAGACTTTAACCACATGATTTCTTGAGTTGCATTAGCCAAACCTCTATATTCGGCTTCAGTAGAAGGTAATGCCACAGTTGGTTGCTTCTTGGATGATCAAGAAATGATTTTTGAAACTGCAAATGATACATACCCGGGTGTGCTTCTTCTATCATCTCTAGATCCAGCCCAATCCGCATTTGAGTAGACTTTTAGCTCAATATCTGAAGTAAATGAATAAAAAAAACCTTCATTCATGGTCCCCTTTAGGTACTTGAGGACTCTCTTGGTCGCTTCCATATGTGGTCTTCTTGGCTTATGCATAAATTGGCTCAATATGCTAACACTATAGCATATATCTACCCTTGTGAGTGTTGCATAGTTCAAACTTCCAATCAAGCTTTGATAGCTTGTGATGTCTTCAATTGGCTCTCCTTCATAAGCACTAAGCTTATGATTTTGCTCCATAGGTGTACCTGCACACTTGGTATTTTCTGTCTTGAACTTGGGGAGCATGTCATGCACATACTTCCTTTGTGTTATGTATATACTTGAATCTGTGTAGATCAACTCCAATCCAAGAAAATAAGTGAGTGGTCCAAGGTCACTTATTTTGAACTTCTCCTTCATTTGAGTCTTTACCTATTGATTCCTTCAAGATCATTGCCTGTGATAATAATGTCATCAACATACACACATAAATATATCACTTCATATCCATTCTTCTTTATGAACAAAGAGGTATCCGCCTTGCTAGCTTTGAATCCTTGGTCCTGCAAATAAGTCACCAATGTAAAATTCCAAGCTCTTGGATCTTGCTTCAATCCATACAAGGCTTTCTTTAATTTGCATACATAGTTGGGATGATGTACATCCTCATATCCAGGAGGTTGTGCCATATACACTCCCTCAGAAATCCATCCATTCAAAAAAGCATTCTTTACATCAAGTTGATAGAGCTTCCAATTTCCAGATGCAGCAAGACTAATGAGAACCCTAATTGTAGGCATTTTTGCAACAGGAGAGAAAGTCTCCTCAAAATCAATACCATGGGTTTGAGCAAACCCTTTAGCAACTAACCTTGCTTTGTGTCTATTTATACTTCCATCTAGATTCCTCTTGATTTTGTATATCCATCGAGATCCAATTACCTTCATATGGCTTGTTAGGTATAAGCTCCCAAGTGTCATTTTCCTTCAAGGCTTCCATTTCTTCATTCATTGCATCTCTCCAAGCTTTCTTGATTTGTGCTTCTTCGAATGTGGTAGGTTCTTCATTGGTTGAGTCCTTTGCAATGTAAATTTGAGTGCTTGGTGACCAAAGAAGTATCATAACCAAACCTCTCCAGTTTCGTCTTCTCCCTTGAAGACCTTCTAAGTGGTTGATGTGAGCTCTCAGGTCCATATGTAGCATCCTGCATCTTTGCTTTACCTTTGCTCTTCCATAGTTTTAGTCCTTCCAAGTCTTCTAGATGAATCTCCGAATCACTTTCTTCAATTTGCTTTGGCTCCTTTGGTTGAAGTGATGGAAAATCTTCATCCAAGTCATAAGGCAGCTTCACTTTCCTTGCATCATCAAACGAAGATTTGTTCTCATAAAAAATTACATCTCTACTCACAGAAAATCCTTTATTGGTTGGATTGTACAATCTATATCCTTTTTGGTTTTGATCATAACCAATAAATATGCACTTCTCTGCCTTGGTATCCGATTTCCGTCTTACTTGAGAAGGAATGTGAGCATCGGCTAAGCATCCAAAGATTTTACAATGCTCTAGACTAGGTCTTCTTCCATTCCATACTTCATATGGAGTGGTTCCATCTAGTGACCTAGATGGAAGTCTATTTATGGGATATGTGGCTGTAGACACAACCTCTGCCGATAGGTAGTTTGGAATCCCTTTTCGTTGAGCATGGACCTTGCAGCTTCAACAATAGCTCTGTTTCTCCTCTGCTACACCATTGAGTTTGGGTGTATACCTTGTAGTGACTTCCCTTTTAATGCCTCTTTCATGCAAGAAGTCATCAAATTCAGAAGAGAAGTATTCTCCTCCACCATCTGATCTGAGTGTTTTCAAAGTCCTACCTGTTTGGTTTTCAACAAGAGAAATATACTTTTTAAAGCAATTAAACACTTCATCCTTGTGGTTCATGAAAAACAGAATGGTCCACCTGCTACAATCATCTATGAAAGACACATAATATCTTGAGCCTGATAGAGATGGCTCCTTACTTGGACCCCACACATCCGTGTGCACTAGATCCAAAGGAGTTTGATACACATATCCCTTCTTATTGAAAGGTTGTCTATGAGCCTTGCCGAGTTGACAAGCTTCACACTTGTAAATCATGTGTTGCCTTGTGATATTAGGCAAACCAAGTACACTTTGGTCCCTGCAAATTTGTTTGAGTGTCCCCTCACCAATGTGAGCAGGCCTTTTGTGCTATATCTCTAACTCTGTGAGAGTTTGAGATCTATAGCTAAACAAAGCTATGTTTCTTGTATCTTCCACTTCAAAAGTGAAAAGCCGTCCTATCTTTTCTCCTTTGGAAATCCTTCTAAAGCCTTGCCTTGGGTCTTCAACATATGCTCCAAATCGGTTGAATCTAACGTGCAATCCTTTTTCAACAATCTGTCCAACACTTATTAAATTTTTGGTAATTGTAGGGACATACAAGACTTTGCTTAAGAGGTTCATATTCCTATCTGATGTCTTCACATTACCTATCTTCTCCATTTAGTGCTTTGTGTCATCTCCTCTCTGCACTTCATGCTTGTTATGAGGATCTTCCAAATCAGAAAGTAAAGCCACATTTCTTGCTACATGGTTCGAGCATCCCGAATCAATGTAAAATATGTGATCATCATCCTTACCCTTCTTCACTGATAGATTCATAATCAATAATGAATCTTCTTGACTTTGGTCCTCTGCATAGTTATTGTAGTCTCTTCTTCCTCTATGGCCACTTTGATAGTTGTTGTTGTTGTTGTAGTAGTTGTTCTTGTAGCCTCCATTGTTTCTGCCTCTATTTGATCCATAGCCACCTCTATTGAATCCTCTTCCTCTTGAGTTCCTCGGGTTCTTGAAACATTCTTGAGTAGTATGACTAGATAAGCCACATATATTGCAAGGTTGAGATGATTGGAATCTCCCCCTGCCTTGCTTTCCACCTCTGCCTCTTCCTCTAGCTCTTCCTCTACCTACAAAGTTTGCTCGAAAAGAGCTACCTTCATCTTCATTCTTCCTATTCTTTGACTTGTCCTTGACCTTAGCTTTATCACTATATAAGGTAGAAGTTTCTTTAACTCTTGAGGACTCACCACCTTTGGTAATCTTTGCTTCATGAGTGAAGAGTTGGCCCATGAGTGTCTTGAGGTCGGGTACATGCATATCCATGTATAAATCCATGGCTGTTGTGAATGACTCCCACTTGTCATCTGCTTTGATTTCATTTATGATTTGTCTAATGATTTGCTCCTCTTCAATTACCTCTCCAATGCTTCCAAGTTGGTCGGAAATCTCCTTCATCTTTGTGACATAATCAGTCACACTTTGCTTCGGGCTTTTCTTCATTGTTGTGAACTCCATCCACAATTGGTTCTTCCTTGCTCTAGTGTTGGAAGAGAAGAAAGAAGCAAGTGCATTCCAGGTCTCTCTTGATGTCTTGCATCCCTTGACATGAGGTAAAAGAAAATCAGAGATTGAGTTTAGCATATAGGACCTTGCAAGTGCATCCTTCAGACACCAATTTGAAAGTCCTTCCACTTCTTCATGTGATGGTTGCCTCATGGTTGGCATTGCTTCATCTCCGGATACGAATCCATATAGATTCCTCCCTTGAAGGTAAGCATCCATCCTTAGAGACCATGCTGGGTAGTTGTTTCGATCCAATTTGTCAATTGTTGATGGGAATCCATCTCCCATGTTGCTTGAATATGCTCTGATACCACTGTGAAGAGAGATGGTGGATGCAATCTGAAGATGAGTTCGTGCTGCTACAACTGGCTTCACACCAGTCAACTGAGACTTCAGATTTGCTTAGTAGATCCTTTGAGCTTCCTAAATCCACCAAAATATCATCCAAGTACTTTGGAACATATATCTTAAAAGTTTCACTTAAGACAGACTAGTTGCAAGATGACTAGCTTCCAAAACTTGCTATTTTTATACATACGCCTGCTAGAACAAATGAACAATGCTCTCAACTTGGTAGGGATTAGATAAATTCCTTTTGGGCATGGCAAAACGACTTAGCAAGCTTTCTAGTCCAAGTTAAAACACTTCAAACGATCAACTGAGGACTGAGAGCAACTTTTAACAAAATCTGGAACATGCCCGCCATTCTCGGGGCTCTGAAGAGATAGACCAGTGAGCAATAAAATGAAGATTTCTCCTAGATTACAAATCCAATGACCATGCAAAGTTATACCAGAACGTAAACTTTGAGATCTATCCAATGCAAGTTAAAACACTGAAAATCGATGTGTGTAGCTTGAGCTATGAGCTTCTAAAGTTACTGCTCTAAGTGAGTATAGCAGAGAACAAAACAGAGAAGTAGAGAATGATGAATGTATAAATTCACATATGATTACAACCACATTGGCAATGAATATTTGCACAATGGGAGTAGAATGGAGCTATGGAGTAAGCTCTTCAATATCTACAAAATGACATGAAGTGGTCATGTACAAGGCTTGCTAATCGCCTCTTCCTTCTTGCTCTTTTTATAGCTACTCTTGGAGGGAGTTTTGAATTCGAATTCAAATGGCTCCACCTAAAAGTGATCCCCAAAGTTAGGAATTATTCCCTCAGCTCACTAATTCATGGTTTTAGGTAGTTAGAGCCATGAGTTTGCTTTTTACATCATGGATGAGATAAGCCATTCTTTTCCTTTTTCTTTTTCACAATTACAAGAGATAAAATGTACTCTTTTACAAGAGGTGTTCACATGACTACACATGTGACTTACAAGTGATCATAATATCAAGCATATAAAGCATGTAGGCTTGGGTAAAATGCACCAACACTCCTCTCCTAGCCAATATCTTTCATCCCTTTCTCTCATCCATTCCTCCCGTTTCCTTATTCATTCTAGGGCTTCTTGTCATGCTTCCTCGCATATTTTTTCATCTTCTTCTCGTCTATTTCTTTCCGCTAGAAGTCTTGAGAACATCTCTTCTGTTAATGGCTCTAAATACTTCTTCCCTCGGCAACCACTTATATAGTTTGGTAGTACTTCTCCATCTAGGGTTGCTAAATTGATGGCTTGACTAGTTGATATGAAAATAATCACCAAGGGGCCATATCCTCTTTTTTGTAGCTTCTTTGCATGTTGCTTTAAAGTATACACAAGGACTAAATCTCCTTCTTTCGAACCTTTTTCCTTAATATGAGGATCAAAGTATGCCTTTTATCACCTTTTTGCAGCATAAATGCCTGCTACCGCTTGTAATCTAGATTCATGTAGCTTATCAATTTGGTCCAATTGATTCGATAACTCATGTCCCGTCCATTCATAGGTCGATGCTACTCTAAGGGTAGGAATTAGGAAATCAATTGGTAAGATGGCATTTTGGCCATACACTAGATTAAAAGGAGTAGTTCCTATATCTATTTTGTATGCTACTCAGAATGCCCATAAAGCATGGTGCAAGTACCTATCCGAATCAGACCTTCCATTGTTAACAGTCTTTGTAAGCACCGTACACAAGATCTTGTTTGAACTTCCAGCCTATCCATTGGCTTGTGGGTGATAAGGAGCTGATTTCTTGTGAATCACGAGGAACTCATTCATCAAGTCTTCTATTACTTCTTTGATGAAGTGTGTGCCCCTATCACTCACAATTTCTATTGGCAATCCAAATCTGGTGAATATGTGCTCGAAGAGAAACTTAGTCGTGGTCCTTGCATCGTTCTTCTTTGTTGGCTTGGCTTCTACCCATTTGGTCAAGTAGTCCGTTGCTACAATTATGTATTCTGTATGGGTACCTTTTGTTGGTGGGCTAATAGGTTGTTGGAAGTGAGGTAGGCCCTTGGCTCTTGGCTCATGTCACAGGTCCATGGTTCCATAGGTCCAGTTCCATAATTCCATCATTCTTCAATATTGACAAAACATGAACATACCACAACTTAATCATATAGATGATGAGACAAAGATAGAGAAAGAATAGACGACATGTGTAAGGTGGTACGTAAGCCATCACTTACTCATAGTATCATATATACCAATGTTTAATGTACAATGTGGGAGCAAAACTCTCAACCACTCTATGTGATGAGAAATAGATGAATAAGTGAATGTACAAATGTAACAACATATTCAGATGTATGGGTAGAAATCTGAATATACATGAGATGTGTGACCTTATAGGTTATAGAAGAGTGAACATGAGTGACTGAAAGAGGAAGGATCAGTGTGAAACCGATAATCAACAAACCCTCATCTAACCTTAGGCTATGGAAGACCCTAAGTTAGATACGTGTGTGAAAAGATCACATACTTAAAAGTAGCAAGGAATGCTAACAAGTTTGCTGCCGAAAATCCTCAAACTCATGTGAACACACCTTCTCAAACACCTCATCAAAATATGCATAAAGCATATATGTACTATTTCTCTTGTACCTATGCAGAATAGGACTTCTCCTGATATGAATGCTACTGCCTCCATAAAATTAAAGTAGTACTTGTGTGCATAAAGAGAATATGTACCTGAATACTTAACATAAGATGTAAATCTTATGTTAACCACCATCCAATGTCTTTGAAGTAGCCCAACATCCTCTTGTAGAAGATAATCTTGAACTACAACATGTAGATGGCCGATCCTCACCATCAAGCTGCTAATGACCAAGTCTTCTTGCCATGAACAAGAGATAACCTCCTCTCCATGAGCTAGAGTGTGAGCACACCCTTCATCTTCTCCAAGAAGAATCATTAAGAAGAACTCCATAGCTGCTCCTCAACATGCTTCAACCTAGCACCATGGCTGCCCCATGTGCTAGAAGAAACACCACCTCTATTGAGGTCCAAGCTCCAAGCTTGTGTTGAATACTAGGTGAAGGATGAATAGAGGTGACCCAAATAGTCTCTTATATAGTTTTGTGTAGCCTTGGAAAGCTCCTCAAAAATCTTTCATTGGTAAAACGATCCACGATCGCTACACGAACACATAAAGCAAAAAACTCTTTCGTCTGCCACTTTTGCTTTTATGAGAAAAACGTGATATATTCACGAACACGTTTCATGGGATTTGAACCCATGTCGGAAGGTTGAGAGGCTTATACCATATCCAAGATGCCCACGTTGTTCGCGCCCGTCGATTCTTCTTGAAAAGCAACTTGTATAATGTGTACAATTTGAAATATTGTTATTGGGACATTGTTTTCCAACAATCCCCCCTGCAATGTCACAATGATACAAACTGAACTGGATTTGCAATCTGTCACAAACTACAAACTATCACAAGCTTCAAGCTTGTACTCCTGCACTTCAGAACTTATTCTTCAAAAGTCTTCTTCAAAAATGAATTTGACTTTCCTTCAAAAATATGAACTTCTTGAATATGAACCATAATACTTGAGAAAATATGCAAACTAGATATCCAATAGTGTTCTTATCAAGCAATAACTACTTGACAACAAATGTAGCATGAAGTGTCTCCGAACTTGCTATCTTCTGTCTTCAAAAACCTGAAAACATACACTAGGATCCATATATTTGCATTTACCTTTTGAAAAAGATTTCTCAACATACTTCTGCTGTGTCATGGAAATACACTAAACAAAATCAAGAACTGAATCCTGGAACCTGTGATTGACAACTCACAACTTAGTGTATTATGAACACTGCTGGTTCATCTCTAGTTGTACTCAAGTCAAATCAACTCAACTCAATTGAAATCAACTCAAATCAACTGAAATATGAGTCAAAAAAATCTATGATGTCATCATGTCTTCATCCTTTAAATCCTTCATACCTCTTTCCTTGAGAACCTGGTATAAACATATATGTGCGCACTTCTGAAATATACCTTTCTGAAATATCAAGATTCTCTTCAATAGAATTTTGGAACCTTCTCCTGAACAAGAACATCCTAACAGGAACTTTCTCCAAACATTCTCCTTCTTCCTTCTTCTTTCAAAGCTGGAACATAAAGAGAACCTGACAAAGGAAATATAGGAATACCTGAAATAGGAATACCTGAAGGTATGACTCTGCATTCTTTTATATATGGCTGAAAATAAGTCTTCACGTTTCATCACCCCCCTGGATGATTTAACACTAGTATCCAGTATTCTTCAAATAATATCAGGTTTTATGAAATCTTGGACGTCCTTCTTCATAAATCTGATCTTCAGTGATCAATACCTGTATCTGAAGCAAAATCTCTAAACCCTTTTTATTAGCACTGTACACATGCCAATAGCTTTCCATGTCATTCCTCAGCTTTCCAAATTGTAGAATAAGGTTAGCTGATCCTAACATAACAAAACCTTGCTGAAAGCATTTTAGGATTCATAACCTTCTGTAACATAACAAGTATCTTCCATCTTTCTGCAACACAAATTTGATAGAACTGGATCTTTGACTTACTTCTTCCAATGTTAAGAATCTTCACAAACAAAAGATAGACAACTGAATCATAAATAGATCATACAAGATCTATTCAAGATCAATGATCTCTCTTGTGTAGAATCTGCACTTATCAAACCTTCATGTCTGAATGTTTGATTTGCTACCTGAATGTCTCTAAGTGTCCATCTTTCACATAAAGTTGTAAAACTTTTCTTCAAACAAATCCTTTCCAAGAATGTGTAACTCCTACTTGAAACATAAGTGGACAAACTTCTCACCTTGAGAACTCCAAAAGCTGCAAGTTGATACTTCATAACTTTCATATTTTACCCGGGTGAAATGTGATAGTACCTGCTTGATTTTCTTTTGGATAACTCCACTTCTCAATCAAGTGTTAAGATCTGATGGAACACCTTTTTGAATACAAGCATGTATCCAAAAATCAAGACAATCACTGAAAGTAGATTCTTCATTGACTTGTACATCAACAAGACTCTGAATTTTTTGAAGTTTCTGAAAATATTGAATATGAGGCAATCTTTTCCAAACATAAAACCTCAACCCAAGTCTTCAACATCTGCTACAAAAACCTCTTTTACCTTAAGAGTTAGATAAAGAAGAAATATACTTCTCTACAACTTGTCATATACCAAGTAGCTCTGTATTGATACTCCAAGAATTCTTTGAGGGAATATATAAGCTGCCTGCTTAAAAGCTTGGCAACTAAAACATAACTCATATACATATGAGTCAAAACATATATCTGCTGCTTTTCTTTCTCTCAATGCAATTCTTTGTCAAATCTACTAAATCATGACCAAGTGTAATGCAAAATAGGAAACTGCTTCTTCTTTAAACAAGATGTTCTCGTAGACTTGTCTTTGGGTGTAGAGGATAAAATAGGAAAAGTATATGGAAAATATATGAGAAAAGGAAGCCTTACTTTTCTTTTGGAAATGATGGACTTTCTTCTTCTGCATCTTTCTTCCACCTGATGATGATGTTGACATCTTCAAACTTCTCTTCCATACCTTTTGTTCTCTTCATAACAAACATGGTATATAAATGGAATTGAATATAGAATCATGTTTTATCATCTCCTCATATCTCTGAATCAAAGTTTTGATTCAAATGTCTGATAGACCGAATTCACCAATCTTTTGTATGAATGATGAATTACCTTTCTAGAGTTACCTTCTCTAGATACTATTTGTACCTTGATATCCAACCAACTTACAAAATAAAATTGGCTGAAAACAAAGAACTCATCCCATCTTCACATTTGTCTTCTTAGATGAACTTTCTTGCCATGAAAGAGATCTCTCAAAACTCTCTAGAAAATCCTCAAGATACCTGTTTTGATGTAGCTAATGCTTTAACTTTCAAATGATGAAAGTGTATAAAAGCACTCCTTGAAACCTTCAAATCTCTTCATAACTGCTCTTCTAAGATATGACCTAGAAATGATAATCTGATAGTAGAAAGTGATACCTGTGATTTGATGTTGATCTTATTTCTTCATCTTCTCTAAACCATTGTTCTTTCTTGAATTTGAAGTAGTCTTCTCTTCATCAAGTCTGGGTCTTCAAACAATACTTTGTTAAAGTATTTGCATACTTTTCCAAAAATATTCGGCTGCTAACAAATCATCAACTTCATACTCCACACTGATGAATACACATGTGACCGAGTTGTCTAATTCTCAAATCTCTACTCATCTAGACTAAGTGTGTATGTCAAATGTCAAATGTTAGAAGATTCTCTTAAATCATATGTTGTAAATCTGGAATTCTGGAAAACCTGGATATGAATGAGCCTTAATGCATTGATGCAAAAGATCTAAAGTTCTGAATCCAAGACCTTAGTGCTCTGATACCAAATGTTGGAAGTGAGGTAGGCCCTTGGCTCTTGGCTCATGTCACAGGTCCATGGTTCCATAGGTCTAGTATATACAACATTAATTCTAGCATTCTTCAATATTGACAAAACATGAACATACCACAACTTAATCATACAGATGATGAGACAAAGATAGAGAAAGAATAGACGACATGTGTAAGGTGGTACGTAACAATATTTCAAATTGTACAAGTTGAAATATTGTTATTGGGACATTGTTTTCCAACATAGGTCCTACAAAATCTATTCCCCATTTGGTAAATGCTTTGGCACTTATCATAGGTCTTAACAGCATTTCATCTCTTCTAATAGGATACTTTGTTCATTGACAAGTATCACATCTTTGGGCATATATGGCTGCATCTTGATATAGAATTGGCCACCATAATCCACTAAAGAGAATCATTTTTGCGGTTTTTTTGCAGAAAAATGTCCTCCTACGGCTCCCATGTGTGTCATTTCCAAAACTGAAACATACTCATCTTCATGGATGCACATTCTTAATTGGTTGTCCCTTCCTCTCTTGAAAAGTTGTTTGCCCATGAGTACATAATCTTTTCTCTGTTCCTCAAGGGCACGTTTTCTTGCCAAACTAGCTCCTTCTGGGTACTCTTGTGTTTTCAAGGATTTCACTAGAGGCATACTCCATCTGGGTGCTACTATAGAGTAACACAAAGTAGAGTTCTTTTCAGGTGCTCTTTCTTGACAATTGGGGCATGAATACACATAGTTATGTGTATCTCTCTACATAGTAGGCCAATATATTCCTAATCTCTTAAGATTTTGCTAGGTTCCATTAACACTTTGATGGGTTTTCCATTGATTCACATGTGCCTTTTGAAGCCACATCTCTTGCTCATCTTCTTCCACACATCTCAAAAGCAATTCACTTGACTCCTGATGGTATAGGCTTCCAGCTATGATATGGAGATCTTTAGTTTTCCATAACTCCTGTATCTTGTCTAGATTGATCTTATGTTAAGGTCCATGTGTAAGTATGGGAATCAATCCCATCATGGACATCCTTCCAGGTTGAAAAGATAAGTATCCGACAAATCATCTTGCACTCCTGTGGGAGGTTCTCCATGTGTCATCCTAGACAAGTGATCAACGCAGATGCATGTGTTTCCTTTTTTGATTACTACTTCAAAATCAAATTCCATTAGCAATACAAACCATCGTACTAGATTTCTGGTATTACATGGCTTATTGACTAGATACAATAGTGCTTGATGACCAATGAAAAATTTGAATTTGTTTGCCAATAAGTAGTGTCTAAATTTCTTCAAAGCCTTCTCGTTCCGTAGTGGTATAATTACGCTCTACTTGGTTTAATTGTCTACTAGCATAGGCGATAGGGTGCTCTAACTTTCCGATATCTACTGACTGTGTTAAGATGCAACCAATGGCAAACGTGGAGGCATCCACATGAATATGAAATGGTTTGTTCCAATATAGTACTTTAATAATTGGAGTTGAGCTCAAGCGACTCTTTAATTCGTTGAACGCCCGTTCAAAGTCTTTTGTCTAAGTAAACTGAGTCAGCAATCCATCAAGAGGCCTCACAATTATGGCATACATGTGAATGAATCTATGATAATATCCACAATGTCCCATAAATGCTTGTACTTCTTTAGCAGCCTTTGCTCTTGGCAAATCCAGAATTACTTTGATTTTGTCTTCATTAGTGGAAATTCCATTCTTAGAGAAAATGTGCCCTAGGATCTTTCCTTGTCGAACCATGAAGACAATTTTTTCCGGATTAACATATACTCTATCCTGAAGACATTTGGAAAATGTTTTTCTTAGTTTTGGGATATGTTCTAATCTTATAGCTGAATAGGTACATAAATCATCCACGTATACCTCCATACTTTTTCTCAAGAATTCCTTGAACACGTGGCATGTCAATCTTTGGAAAGTAGCTAGGGCATTAGTGAGACCAATGGCATGACCCTAAAAGCATAAACTCCCCATTCAGTTGCAAAGGCTGTCTTATGTTGGTCTTCAGGAGCAATGGCTACTTGATTATATCCTGAGAAGCCGTCAAGAAAGCTATATACTTCCTTACCTGCAACCCTTTCCAACGGATGATCTCTAATGGGTAATGGATAACTATCCCGTATGATGGCAATTTTCACCTTTTTAAGGTTAATGCACGCCCTTAATTTTGCCATTCTTTTTCGGCACTACCACTAAAAGTGACACACATTTCGTGTGTTTGATTTCATAAATGAAGCCCGCATCCAACAATTTATATATCTCCTCTTTAATCTTTGTTGAATAAACATCATTAAGGTGTATGGTCTTTGTTTGGAGGGCTTGTCTTCTGTTGTCATAGGGATTCTATGAGCACAAATAGAGGGATCTACACCTTTCAAATCCTTATATGTCCATACAAAGACATCTCTATACTCTCTTAAGAGTTGTATTAATTCTTGTTCTTCTTCTGGCGCGACATCTTGTCCTATAAAGGTGCATCTCTCTTCCTCTTCTTCAATAGCTATTACAATCTTCTTGGTTTGCTCTTTATTGTCGTATGCTATCCCTGGTTGCTCTTCTCGTTTTGGCATCTGAATAACAATCTTTTTCTCCTCTACATCATATTTCTTGAAATGCTTAGGTACCTCGAATTGGTCTTGAGGTGTGCTATCTTCTTTCTCTTTTTCTATGTTTGGTTTGTCTATTATTGGTTGTAGCGCACCTTGCATCACATCTAGACTATTTTCACTCTCTTCCTTCCTTTTCCTTTCTTCCTCAAGAGGTTCCAGTTCCATTTATATGCTCTCGTAATCTTCATTCCAATCTTTTTCAATTACTTCTTCTTCATCCTCGTCTTGGAGAATGGCCATGTATAGATTTACATCATATCCTTCCTCATCTATGCACTCATTCATAATTATTACTTCTTCATTTACGCATATGTCGAACGTGGCTAAAATCTCTATCCAACCATGGGGCCCAAATTCTTCATCTAAGAATATTTGAGGCATGTAGGAGGGATCTTACACAGGTCTAGATGTTCCTTGTCCTAGCTGCCATCTTTGTCTCCTTTCCTCTTCCCTTTTAGCTACCTTACACATCCATAGGTGAGCATCTCCATTCATCCATGGTTGACTACTAGATCCTACACTATGAGTGGATAAATTATCGTCTTCCTTGTGTATCGGGCTCCATTGCAGAGGAGGGACATCTTGATACGTATAAGTATGGATGTTTATCCTAGTTGTTGTTCCTCCATGCTACAAGTAGACTACGTCTTTTCCCCAATCTTGCACTACCTTGAGCTGTCTCATGAAAGGCCTTCCCACGATCATCTCATAACTGCTAGCCTTTTCGAATTGACATATTGCTAAGGTGTGTTCAAATTCGACTCCACAAGTGGTGAATACTACATTTTCCAACAATCCTAAAGGTCATTTTGTGTGTCCATCTGCCATTTGAATCTTCACTCTGGTAGGTCATAAAGCTGGCTTTCCCCATTTTTCCCATATTTCTTTGGTAGCAATTCCTACTCCAGCTCCTGAATATAATATGGTTTTTGTGGTATATCTACTATAAGTGATAGGGCGGCATGTATTTCCTTCATCTCCCTCGTTGAAATCTCCAACTTTGTGAACTAGGATTTTAACAGTAGCTACTTCCTCTTGCATCTTGCTCTTGTCTGACTTTGTCTCTAACTGGTTGGTGATTTTCTCTCTCAATTGAGGCTTTGCTTTCATGAGTTCTTCCAGAGTGAGAGTACATGGGCTTTTTACTTTTTTAAGGTTTTGTACTATTTCAGAGGTTTGGACTGATGGGTTCTACTCCTTTCTCCTTACTGACGAGACATGATATAATTCAGAGTTACGTTCGTACTCTCCCATGTAGTTTGATAAATATGTTCACACTATCTTCCTCATCTTTGTTGTCATCCAGCTGAGATGATCTTCCTGAGTTTAATTCAGGAATTGACAATTCCAGCTCGCATGGTGGGATTGGAGCTCTAGGAGCAATGTACGTTAGAGACACATAGTCTTGATCATATCCGTATGAGTTATCATAACCATCAAATCCATATGTATATGGTTCATAGGATTGTCCATAATGAGTCATAATATTTTCATAGGTGGAATAACTTCCCTAACTAAGGCCATAAGATTGATCATAAGTCTCAGTACTAGTCAATGGGGTGGCTGGTACTATTGCTCTTTAGGATTCTCTTCAATTTGAGTGATTCTCACTGGGACAACATTCTGAGGGTGAGGTGGTTGTTGTCCTAGCACTGGTTGAGGTTGCCTATATTGTTGATATGCATACGGTTGTGGTGTAGGTGCTTGCTGCTGGTATAAGAGGTATCTATAGGCTTCTCCTCCTTGATCTCTCGCGGGTATCTGTAAGGCCTAAACGGTAGTGGTTGTGCAGGTCTCGGTTGTCGATTGTAAGGAAAATTCTCCGTATTGTGATTTGTGTACCTTTTCTCTATGCTATAGTAATGAGTTGGACCCTGTGCGGGTGGTCTATTATATACATAAGGAGGTGGTGGGACTACTCCCCTATTGCCACATGCGAGAAGGGTGGTCACCTCCACAGTGAACGCATCTCCTGAGCATAGGCACTCTCATAGGGTTGTTGGGATAATTTCTCTGTCCTTGAACATTCAGCTTCTTAGCCACTAAATCAACTATCTCTTCTACACCCTTCTTGGGATTGGAGGTATTGCTAGCACTATCCTCACTCTTAACACTTCCTTGGGGTATTTTTAAGTCTTCTGCCAGATTATCCTCTAGATTTATACACTCCTTCATACATTCTTGCAAACTTTGGACTCTCTTCACATATACTAATGATCTCAATGATCCATTCACCAATCCTCCCAGGAATAATGAGACCATTTTATTTTGAGTGGGCCTCTCTTCTGTAGGACATCTATCCACATATTGCTTGAATTGTCTAGCTGCTAACCTCACTGATTCCGTGGGTGACTATTTGAAGCTATGGACTAATGATGAAGAGTTGTTTTTTTTTCCAGCCTTGGTGAATTCCTCAATCAATTCCTCATATACTTGTTCCATGTTTTGAAAATTATTAGGATCTAAGGGTTGGAACCATGCTAGGGCCTTGTCTGCAAGGGTTAGGCCAAATGATTCAGCAATGTGATTATATGGCTCACCCGAACCATCATAGTGGCTTCTCATGCATTTGGCCACTTGAATTGGTCTTATTCTTCTTCCAGGTTTAGGCGGTCTTGGCATTATGGGGAAAATTGGTCATCCTATTGGTATGCCTAGATTTCTTACTACTGGTGGTCTCTCAAGAAGAGGAATCCTATTTCTTGGTTCTCCATTTGTAGGAGGTCAATAGCTGGAATTATCACCAGGTGGAGCAAACTGGACTTGGGGTCTAACCAGAATGCTCTGTTGTTGTGTCTGCCCTAAATGCTGATAAGATGAATGTTGCTGAGTTCCTTGGGGATTTTGCGAAGTAGTGGCTTGATCCCTAGGTGGAAATGCAAAAATGTTCTGATATTTCAGCCTAACTCTCTCCAATTCAAGCATGGGCCAATATCTTCTCTAATTCTTGTCCAAGTAAGTAAAAGAGAGGGGTTTTCGGGATCTTGTAACTCATAGATGCTGGCTAGGTTGGTCACTTCTTCCCATAATGAAGAGTTGGTTTTAAGAAAATGATCTATTCTGTTTACCATATAGACATCCATTAAGGAGTCTTCTTGGGGAATTAGGTCTCCTCTCCAAGCCCTAATTACAATGGACTTCCCTCTAGGGGTTGACACCTGTTCTTGTTGTCCTTCTCCATCAAGGTTTTGGGTATTCTCTTCTTCCCTTTGCTCATTGATGCTTTCAGGATGCTCCGTGATTGCATACATAATCCCTCTTTTATCCATATAGAATCCTCCCACGTACTTGACTGCTGGTATAGGCACTATGTGAGCATCTCTAGCTTTCTTCAACCTAGCCACTGATCTGTTTAATCCATCTATGTAGATGGGTAGGTCATGTTGATTTGTTTTCACATATTCTAAGGAGGTTCTGTACTCTCCCTCAATGATAGATATTAGGCATGCTATTGGTACAGAGTTGTGCATGTCCTCTAAGGACATAATGGTTTCTTCTTGAGACTCACTCGAGGTTTCGAAATAATGGGAATGAATACTAGGCTCGGCTACACTTCCAAAAGATGATACCACACTCCTTTGGATTCCTAGGACTCTTCCCAATCTTAAGTTCATTCACAAATAGCTCTATCTGAGTCTAGAGAGACCTTGGCTCCAAGTACTCTCCTCAAAATCTGTAGATTTGTATGTATTTTTTTCTTAATTTGAAGTCTCTTGGATGAGATATCATTTAAATTCATTAGCACGACACATGACACTTGGTACAAACGAGACTCGATACTTGCCGAATATCATGACACTTGATATCGAGATGACACTCGAAACTTGTCGAATATCGTGACACTTGCTCTCTAGATGACACTCGACACTTGCCGAATATCGTGACACCTGCTGAGTATCACGATACTTGGTCAGCGAGAGATGTCATGACACTTGGTCAACGAGAGATGCCGTGACACTTGGTCAGCGAGAGATGTCGTGACACTTGGTCAGCGAGAGATGTCATGACACTTGTTCAACGAGAGATATCACGACACTTGGTCAGCGAGAGATGTTGTCACACTCAACCTTGGGAGATCATGACACCTAGATGTCGCGACACTCAACCTTGGGAGGTCACGATACCTGAATTGTTTTCACACATAAGAAAGTATTTTGACAAACCAAATTAATGTGTGTGGTCTTAGTGCTTATCTCTCCATCTCTAAGTGTCTGAATCACAAAAATTCTTACCTTGACCCTTGATATCTTCCTCAGGACATCTGTCGCAGGTCATTTTCCTCTCTCCCTTGATTTAAGTTAAAGTTTTATAGCAAGGACATGGTCGGCTCACCTCCCAAGCTTCCCTCAAGCTCTCTTCAACAATCACGTTTTTTTGTTTAGCTCCACACACCACGATCCCACTATCGCGACACCTATAGTCCACTCTCTCACGAGACTTGTGATAATAGAAGTGATTTTAAAATGACTGATTTTTGGTTTTTAATGCCTCTGAAAAGTACCAAAGCTGAAAAGGCTGAAGGAAAAGAACTTGAAAATTGACCTTATCTACCTAAACAACTCTCTTACTTCATCCTACCTACTCTAACTTCCCTCTCTACTCACTTCCCTAAACTAACAACTCACTACACACACTCCAAAATGGAGAAGTAGTAAGTGCGGATGAAAGTGACTTACCAAAGAAGAGAAATTCACAACTCCTCTACTCACTTCAATGCTAAGAGCTTTCCCCATCACACGAATGCCTCGGTTTGATTCGACACTCCCCGGCAAGGACGCGAAAAAAACATGTGTACCTAAGTATCGACTTAGGGACTTGAGGAGAAAGAGATTGTACCTCAATCCCCTACAAGTGCATATAGTGGGGATTCACGCTTTAATTATCAATCCAAGAAGTATAATAACCTAATTGAGTGTATGAGGACATGCATTCAGATGATGGTCAATGCAAATGTGAACTAACAAAGGCAAACAAGCATAAACTATCACATTCAAAGCTTCCATGGTTGAGTATGGTGTCGCGACACTTAGAGCAGCAGCCAACAGTAAATCAAGCTTTTCTCTCAGCTCCAGACTTGAAATATAGGAAACATCGGGTTCATTTTGAAGCTCTCGAGAAGACGCATCCAATGGCATTATTTTCACACTATTTTGACAATTCGGCTTCAAGCTATGAGCAAAATACTAAGCCACGGGAAGGACCTACCTATGCTTCAGCACTTCCTACACTTCACACACATATTATCAATAGCAAACAAGCACTACCATGGATAGACAACACTCCAAAGCACTCTCTTCAAGTCACATACATGCATGCAAGCTCAAAAGGAAAAAGATAGAGAGAGGAGAAGACACAAATTAAAAATTTTGTGCTTTTGATTCTCACAATGGCAAAAAGTCTCTACAAAGAGTCACCAAATGACTTATATAGTTGTGCCCTAAAAATGGTCCTTTCACACAAGAGACCGACACTTTATTGACTAAAAAGACTAATTTCTTACTAGTTTTCCAGGGTAATGATACAGATATCTATGGATATGCATCTAGAGGAGTCCTCTAGTGCATTTACATCGGAAAATATCTTACAAAGTGGTTATGTTACAAAAATAAAGTATCCAAATCAAAAAATATTTAGGACCCTTCTTTTCTCTACGTCTCTGATTTCCTTTGCTCCCCAACACTCTTGACTGACATTCTTGGGCCTCATGGCCAGCTTTCCTGCATAGCTAGCAAGTTACACTTAGAAGTGGACACTTACTTACCACATGACCCTGCTTGCTGCACATGGTGCACCATAGTCCACTTTTGATGCCACCTCCCTTGAGTTCTTGTAACTCCTGTCAAAGTTGAGCCTTCTCTTCTGCTTGTGGTTCCTCTTCCTTTTGTGGCTTCAATGCTTCAATTTCTCACCTCAACTTGGTTACTACGCTCTCCTCCTCTTTGTGTGGCTTATTCCTTTTTTAAGCTCTCAAGCTCTTTTCTTAGCTGAATTACCGAGTCTTTAGGTTCTGCAAGATATGATAAATTGGAAGAGCTTGCCCCATATTCCTGTCTAATTTGTTCCAATCTTGTAGCTATATTGATAAATTCTTCTATTGTTTCTATTGGTAAAACTAACTCCTTTATTTTACATTGTGTTGATACGGGAAGTGGTTTAGCCAGCCACTTCTTGATTAAAAAATCATGGGGAGGGTCTGGTAGTTTGGCCATTAATGCCTTAGCTCCGGTAACAAATTCTAGGAAGGTCTCCCTATGACATAGTCTTAAATCTTCTAATTCTTCAATAATGTTTTCAATTGTGTTCCCTTGTTGGAACTGTGTTCTAAATGCTTCTTTCATCAAGTCCCATATGGTGAAATGGTTGTCAGTGAACTGACTAAACCATTTGTCCAATAGTCCTTCTAATGTTGTAGGGAAAAGAATAAAAAATGTGTCTTCTCTTCCCATCAGACCCCTTGTTTTACATAAGGCTAAGAATCTCCTAATGTGCTCATCTAGATCTTCTTGTGCTAGCCCTCTGAAGGATGGAAATTTGATATTCAATCTAGAAAGTAAAGTTTCCAAATCTACCTGGGCTTCCATATTCTTTACTGATGATGTCGATGACAATGGACTAATTGATCTTCGAATAACCTTCCTTCTTGTTGCTTCACAAGGGACCCTCAAGCTTTGAGACCGAGTTGCGGTCAAGTTGTTCGTACTCCTCTTAGTTTAAGAGAATTCTAATGGAAGACATATTACCTCTTAAGTCAGCACAATACTATCTATACCCTTGAACTCTTCTACACTTGCAATTTGCTTCTCCTATGCTCAAGTCTCCTTGTTGTCCCACCAAGCGTGCCCAATTTTGTTGGGGGGTTCTTGTGCAGAAAGGGATTTGAGTGTTTGTAGGAGAAGGGAGAAAGATAAGAAGAAATATACAGACACCGGAAGCTTCTATAGATTGATCATTAGGAGAAAAGTACAATGATGATGTACAGTATAATCCAAATGCTCTCTGTGCGAAATCCCAAAGAGTGCACAATCAAAAAGTTACAAAATACCCAAGGTTCTTACTGCCGCCGAGCTTCTCTGCACTAGACCTCCACCTTCTCCAAGAGCTTGCACTTGTGCACCCCTTGCACTCAAACTTCCACTCGGGGGGGGGGGGGGGGGGGGGGGAGGGTTGGACACCTTCTGTCGACATGCACATAGCTTCAATGGGACCTTGTGACCTTTGATTGCGTGGCTTAGTACTTCTTTGCACACTTCTAAGTCACTCTTCTTGCACACCTTGGACTTCACTTCTCTGCATCGCACACTCACTGCATGTCTATTGCTCCTCTCTTAGAGTAGGCTATGCTCATCTTGCTTAGTCTAACCAAGAATAATGCCTTTCCTTGATTTGAGTGTCGGTTCACATACGATCCTAACTCCTAGAGTATCTTGGTGCTCACTTTGATGTCCCAAGATTGTCTCCAAATGTGGGGAGCCAACGAATCCCTCTTTTGTCCTGTAGTGATTTTAGACTAAAACAAAAATTATAATTGGGGGACCATACTTTCACTTTTGTGTACGCTTCTGCTTCACATGCCTTTACATTTTTCCTTTTAATTCTTCAAATGTGGACCTAAGAGAGGGTTCACTTGAACCTTCCAAACACTTTACAAAAACTTTGAACCCTAGAGAAATTACAGAAAGACACTCTGCAACCTGCATCCAAGTTTCTGCAAAATATAGCCTTTGTGAACAATTGCTTGTGCACTACCTGTGCACCTTGACACCCGAACTTTGAACTCTTTAACTTTGCCCATGTTGATTTTGACCTTGAACATGTTGACTTTGACCAATTTAACTTTGAGCCTTTGATTGTGGTTGACTTTGATAAACATGAATTTTATGGGCGCATAGTAAACAGAAAATCTACAAATGTTGCACATTCAAAGAAGGAAGACAAAGATGAGAAGAAATAAAAAAATAAGAAATTGTTTTGCAAATACTGTAAAGAAAATGATCATGTCATCAAGAGCTATCCAAAATTGGATGCTAAGGAGGCAAAGAAGAAAGAGGCTGGAATGGTTGTTGTAGAGGCCTCTACACCAAAAATAGAGTCTACTAATCTTGTGTAGGAAAAAGAATGTGTGTTTACTACTGTTTGGAGTTTTGACCCATCTTCTCATGAGTAGTGCATGTTTGCAATAGACTCAGATATTTGGTACTTTGATAGTGGGGCGACCAAACATATTACCTCGTAGCACAGTTTCTTCTCTTCACTGGAGCCTGCCCCTACAGGGAATAATGTAACATGCTCCAAAAACTCCTCCTATGCTGTTATGGGAGTTGGTATGATCATTTTGACTACTGTTGATACTAGTTCTTTCACTTTTTTAGATGCTTTGTTTTTGCCAGGGATCAAGAAAAATCTATTATCAATTTTTGCATTAGCCAAGGTTAGCTTGGCTATGAAATTTGTTGATGACAGATGTACAGTTCCTGATCTGTCGAATGGTGATGTCATTATTGTTTCTGACATTTTATGTCGTGGGCTGTATAAGCTCATAGACTATGAAAGATCTGTAAATGATTTGGCATGTGCAATACATTATTCTCAGGCTATGTCAGATGCAAAGCTTTGGCATGCATGCTTTGGTCATCTGAATTTTGCTAGTTTGCTATGCCTACAAAAATAAAAAATGGTGTCCTCTTTGCCTAAACTTGAGGCACCCAATAAACATGTATGCGAAGGCTGTATTTTGGGCAAAATGCAGCGTTCTTCCTTTCCAAAGGATGGTTCTATCGAGCTACTCAGAAATTGCAGCTTGTACATAGTAATGTCGGTGATCCTATGCAGACACCTTCTTTTGGGAATTATCTTTCCTTTGTGACTTTCATCGATGATTTTTCCATGCATGCATGGGTATATCCATTGAAGGCAAAGTCCGAAGTGTTTATGTGCTTCAAACAGTTTCTAGTTTTGGCTGAAAATCTGTCAGCATGTAAAATGGGCACCATCCATTCTGATCGAGGGGGGGAATATATGTCTTCTGACTTTAATGCATTTCTGGCTGAACATGGGATGAAACATCAGTGTATAGTGCCATATACACATCAACAAAATGGAGTTGCTGAATGAAAGAACAGGTCACTCATGGCAATGGCGAGATGGAGTGAGGCTTTACCATGCATAATTTTTGGCTTCAAGCTATTATGTGTGCAACATATGTACTGAACAAGTGTCCCACTAAAGGGCTACAGTCTATCACTCCATATGAGGCTTGGCATGGTCGCAAGACATCTGTTGCTCATCTCCATGTTTTTGGTTGTCTGGCATATGCATTAGTGCCAGAACAACATCATAGAAAATTCGATGATAAAGCAGTAAACTGTATTTTTTTTTGGTACAGTTGTGAAAGTAAAGACCCTCGTCTGTATCATCCATAGACTTAACACATTCTGGTTATCCGTGATGTTGTTTTTGTGGTAGATGCTATTTATACATTGCTTTCATGTACTAAGGAGACATTTGTTAGCTCCAAAGACATGTATGATAGTTTGTTGCCTCTTTCTAAGGTGGATAGTCTAGTGTTGGTCCTAATGAGGCAACTTCTTAGCCTTTGCAGGTTTCATGTGATGATGCAGATCATTCCATTTTTTATGCAGATTTACATGATGCACTTGTTGATGAGAGAGTTGATATTGAGCAGAAAAAAACTATGCCAAAATGGCTGGTCTAGACTTTGCGAAACAACAAATTAGATGCACCTCTATCATATCGTACTCAATTAGGCTCTCATAGTGCCTCTTTTGCATTAGATTGCTACGCTATGGCTGCCTCTAGTGTCTGTGATGATACTGAACCTATTTGGTTTGATGAAGCACAAAATTTTGAACATTGGATGGCTGCAATTCAATCTGAATATGATGTTATCATGAAAAATGGTACCTAGGCTTTATGCGACTTGCCTCCTGGGAAGAAGGCCATCAACACTAAGTCGGTATACAAGCTGAAGTGTAAACGTGAGTATAAATCTAGGCTTGTTGCAAAGGGTTATGCGAAGGGAAGAGGCATTGATTTTGATGAAACCTTTGCTCCTACTTGCCGAATGACTATTCTTCATAGCATCTATGCACTTGCAGCTCATCATGGTTGGAATGTACATCAGTTGGACATTAAAACAACATTTTTGAATGGTGACTTGCATGAAGAAGTGTATGTTTTTCAGCCCCATGGCTTTGTGCAAAAAGGGCATGAAAACCAAGTGTGCAAGTTAAAGAAGGCATTATACAATTTAAAGCAAGCACCATGTGCTTGGTATGAAAAGATACATGGCTATCTCATTGCACATGGTTTTGAGAACAGTCCAACTGAAAGCACCTTATATGTTAAGCATGCTAATGATGTGCTTCTGATCATTGTGGTATATGTTGATGACATGTTGCTCACTGGTCCTCATGACATGCATATCGCTGATTTTAAGGCTGATTTGCATGCCTCATTTGAGATGTTTGATTTGGGGCATTTGCATCACCAAACGAAATATATTGACACCTTATTGCAGTGTTTTGGCCTTGAAGACTATAAGCCTATTGCCACTCCTATGGAGACAAGTTTACGATTGAGTCTTCATGATGCCGGAGATGCATTCGATGCTGTTCTCTATCAATAGGCTATTAGATGCTTGATTAACTTACGCATTACTTGGAAAGATATTCAGTTTCTTTTCTCACAAATGAGCAGTTTTATGCATTGCCTAGGTGTCAAGCATTTGTAGGCGATTGAGCGTACCTTTTGCTACTTGAGTGGTACCTGACTACTTGCATTGTTTTCTCCCAAGGGGGGATCACTACCACCAGATTTGCATGCTTTTTTTATAGTGATTGGGCTAGTTGTTATGATACTCATGCGTCCACCAATGGCTTTTGCTTCATGCTTTGTAGCTCATGTATATCTTGGTTGAGCAAGAAGCAGCCTATTGTGGCCACTTTCGGTTGTGAGGCTAAGTATAGGGTAGCTTTCATAGCGACTGTTGAGTGTGTGTGGCTCAAACGCCTTATGGCTGATTTGGGTCTTCGTTAGTCTTCTACCACCACCACCTTCATTGACAGTCAGAGACTTGCATTGGTAGTTGTGAGGAACCCTATGTTCCATGCTCGCACTAAGCACATTGAAGTGCATTACCTTTATGTCAAGGAGACGTTCTATGCTGCAGAGATTAGCTTGGCATATGTGCCCACACAGGAGAACATTGTAGACCTTTTTACGAAGGCTCTACCTAGGCAAAAGTTTGAAGCTTTCCCCAAAGCTTTGGGCGTATTTCCTTTTGTGGATTGATTCCACATAGCTTGGTGTTGGCAGTAGCCTTGGCACACCAGGACTTACAAGACGTGAAAGTCAAAGAAGGGAGTCAGAGCGAAGGGACAACACAAGCAAACAAGGCAGTCAAAGAAGATCTGGCAAGTAGGCCAATATTTTTTCAAGACATTAATGCAAATCAAGAGATGGACATGCAGGGAGGAAGAGCAAGTAGGGAGCTCGAAGATATGTATGGCAGATCACTAGAAGAAATCCCTACAACAACAGTGATTTTTATCACTAACAATCATTGTAAATATCATTTCACCTTTTTGTAGCTCCATTTTGTGCAAGCCAAGGAGTCCTTGAGCTTGAGGAGCCTTAGAAGTAGTTGCGTACCAATTTTCATAATTTTTAGATCTCGTTTGAGCCCCCAAATAAGCCCTGGAACCTAATTTTTAACTAGGCCGGACACTAGGTCTGGACAGGGCCAAAAGCTAGTCAAAAACTATAAAAGGAGCTAGAGAGCTCATTTTTTAGGTTAGATTGTAATTGAAACGAACTTGTAAGAGCTTGTGAAAGTAATCTAAAGAACTCCATTGCTCCTCACTCTTTGTCTTACCGTGTGTGCGCGTGTGTGTGTATGTGTGTGCATGTTGGTGTGCTTCTCACTCACTCACTTGTGCTTCCACTTGCTCGAGGTCTTCATACCATCCTCACGTCTTCCCGGATTGACATTAAAGGAGGTGCTACTCATCACTGAGCTACACCAAATTTTGGCGCCGTTGCCGGGGATCGAGCTTTGAGGACGAGCGTGTGATGGTAAGACGTAGAGTTGACGTGTTGGAGTTGTAGGTATTTTCTTCACTCTCATCGTTTTTCTTTTACTTTCTTCACCATCTTCATCACCATCATCATCATCACCATCTTCCACCTCCATCTCCATCATCGCGAAAATTCCAGTCTTTTGACTATATCCCCATCTCCACCTCATTTCCCTCATTTCACTTGTGAGAGAGAGTGAGAGAGCGAATTTGCATGTGCTGTTTTTTGCATGTTTTGTGAGCATTCTGCAGGTACAGGCCGCATCATCATCCCCAGCACCCTGCGCAGGTACGGAAATCTGTGTAACTGTCTGTGTGTCGCCGAGCTCTGTCAATCGCGACCGACAGAAAAATTGCTCTAATTGCTAAACAAAGTGCATATCCATGACCTACAGGCCTAGAGCTTCCCAAAAATGTGTTTAGTTTTTTGAAATTCCACAGATTTCTGTCAATCGCGATCGCTCTGTCAATCGCGATCGACAAACCACGACGGACAGATCTGTCAATCGCGATCGACACGTCAATCGCGACCGACAGCCCACGACGGCTCTGTCAATCGCGACCGACAGAGTCAACGACCGATTGACCATGACGGACAGACCATACGCGTGACACGTGTCAATCGCGATCGAGTCATCAATCGCGATCGACTCATCAATCGCGACCGACACAGTCAACGACTGTTTGACCACGACGGATTGACCACGACGGCTCTGTCAATCGCGATCGACGCGGTCAACGACTGTTTGACCACGATCGACAGACCCTCGCGACCGACCTGTCAATCGCGATCGACTCATCAATCGCGACCGACAGAGTCAACGACGCTTTGACCACGACTGATTGACTTTTCGTAATCCCTGTCAATCGCGACTGACCAGTCAATCGCGACTGACAGCCACGACGGACCTGTCAATCGCGATCGACACGTCGATCGCGACTGACCTGTCAATCGCGACCGACAGACTTTGCGAACGCGTTAGAAGGGCAAATTAGGTCAAATTTTCAAGGCAAAATTATTGGTCTAAATTTTGATTGTGTGTGGGACAAACACTAGGGTGTAGTATTGCATCGCGAGACCATGCCACAAGCTACTCGAGTATTCCTGTTTGACTGTTAGCTTGTATTGAATTCTGATTTAACTCCCTAAACCCTGAACAGTCCTAACGTTTTCATACGAAATCCAACTTTTGAGCTCTTGGGCTTGTTGGAAAGCTCGTGGCATATACTACACGCCCTCAACTGTTTTTTATAAAGATAATGCGTTGATTTTCAGAGAGGGTATTTTGAAGTTGACCATACCCAAGGGGATCAAAGTCAGGGGTCTTTAGAATTATGTTCCTAAAAGTCACAATGCAGATGTGTGTTTGTGTCACATGAATGAAAGTGGTTGGTTTTGTTCTTTGAATATAAGCATTGAGCTAACCGTGGGTCCTTTATAGGTCCATTGAGAGCAACTGAGAGCGTACAAAGCAAGGTTTCTTTGCAAGCTTGAGAACCGGGTTCTTGAGCACCATAAAGCAAGGGATCAACAAGTAAGGTTGGATTATTCTCAACTCACTCTGTCATTTCCTAGCTCAAGCTAAGAACGAGTAGAGATAGGAGTAAGTCAGGGCAATGATAGGCAGCTATCAAGTTGAAGACTACCTAAAAACTCTAGTTCAAGTTAAAAACATAATCTCTGTACTGTCGATAACCTAAAGAAAAAGAACCTAACGTGGAACGATCAACCTAAAGTACGAAGAACATTTAAGTGTTCCTGACGACGTGATGTCAGACAAGACCATAAACACAATAATTAACTAAAAAGAATCAAGTGACTGGTACCAATTGACTGGCAACGAGGTTGTACTCTGGGAAAAATTGGGATAATCAGTTAGGCATATGAACCTTCGATCAGGACGACATTTAGCAAGGGAAAGACAAAGCCTTAGGTCTTCAGAGGCTAGTGTCAATCACACTGCAAGGTCTTGGGCCCAGCAGTTGAGCCACCACTCTCACTACCCCAGCTCTGATACCAGTGAATCAGGGATGTCTCAAGGCATGGACAGACCTACGGGAAGTTCAGGAGTGCCTTACCTATACAGGGTAGAAGGCCCTTACAAAACGCAGCTGGAGTACCTTAGGACCAACCGATTAGGTGCTAGCATCTATGAGGATGGCCTAGGAAGATCTGTGGTCCAGATTAAAAACCCGGATCAATCCATTGGACTAGAGCACCCAGCTGTCAAGTTTGAAAATGGTGCATACCTGGACAAAGAAGGAACTATATATGTAGTCACTAGTCACCCTGATAGGACCGATGACTTTGGGAATGTAATCTCAGAAGCGGACTTAGGTGACCTGGAGCAAGGGAACATGGGTGCGGAACCTAGAACCCCTCGAGGTAAATCAGTTCTCACTAGGATTATCACGCCTGAATGGGTCCCCCAAGACAACAAGAGCATAGATTTGCTTCTCAATCGAGAAACGGACGAAGCCTTTTGGAGATATAAACCGGATCACCCAACTGATATAGGAACAATCATGATCTATGAGTTTAAGGATCCGGATAGCCCAGGCAGAGTGACCTACTTAGATCATGCTTCAGAACGGATCTTTGTGGTGACAGAAAATGATAGGCATGCCTACACTTGGAAGGGCGAATTTATTTTCCCCCAACCAAGATCAAATGTATCCTATGGTCACCCTGGGGCTGGAACTTCCCAAGCTCATGGTACGCAAAGAGATAGAAGTAGGGATAAACCAGAAGTAAGTTTTGCCAACCCAGTGGGCAGAGAAAGAACGAGAACCGAGACGAATAGGGTAGAACCCGAGATGCATAGAGCCCACAGGAACCAAAGAAATGTAGATGGATTCCCTCTGCCGAGACCTAGAGAGCACACAAGAACTTTGAGACCCACCCAGCTAGTTAAGTCCATGAAGAATTACTTTGACGGCACAGGAGATCCCTATGATCATGTGGCAGAGTTCAAGCAAGTCTTGAGAGCTGAACAAGTGGAGGATCTGTTCACGCAGTACAATGCCTTCGGTCTAACCCTTAGGAACACAGCACTTACGTGGTTTCAGCCATTAGATGAACGCCAGTTCAGGAGCATAGATCAACTTCTAGAGGCATTCATCGTAGAGTTCTCTAAGAGCGGCATAAGACACAACACCTCCTCACTGATTCACAGCTTCAAGCAAACCCCTCAAGAGACTGTGAGACTTGCAGGAAGAAGATTTAGACAATATCTTGAAAGGTGCCCTATTTCGGAGCTACCCACATCTGCTAAACAAGTAGCCTTATTTCTTGACGGATTGCTGAGCCCAAAATTGAGATCCTATGTGTATCTAAAAGACCCTAGGACTATAGAAGAATGTGTACGTATGTGCATTGACATTGAAGATAACCTAGGAGAAGAGCTAGAGTTGTCCAAAATTTACAAAGATTCAGATAGTGCATCTAGCCACTCTTCCACGCAGTCCACATCAATTGAGGAACTTGCCGAAAAAGTAGCTCAGAAATTAGGTGTAACTAGCAAACAAATCCCAAGGTTTGCCCCAGTGAAAAGATGCTATACATGCGGTGGTGACCACATGGCGAATGTCTGCCCTATTATGGCTCAACCCCAAGTAAACCCTAGTAGCCAGTACTGCACCATAGAACGGAGATACACCAACCACACCGCACAAGATTGCCCATACAACAAGCAGGCTGTTAGGCAACCCTACCCTCAGCACTACCAACAAGGCAGATACCAGAACCAGTACCCTCCACAACCATATGGCAGGCCACAACAAAATTTCCAACCTCAATATCAAAACCAACAGAGACCCCAACCGGTGCTAGCTCAACAGCCTCCAAACCCCTCTAACGTGATCCCAGTAAAGTATGCTGTTGCAGAAGAAAACCTGAATAGAGCTATAGTCCCTGTAACATCCTTGATCTCTGAAAATGACCCAAGTGATCATAGCTTTGATTCTACCCATGTGGATAGCCCCCAGGCTTACTACATGCAGTCTCCAGAACATGGTGAGTCCTACTATAGTGAAGAGCCGAACGAACCTAGTTGGGAATCAGATTACACGAACGTCATGTATACAAACCCCAATCCTAGGCCTCAATCTAGGCAAGTCAGACCTCCATTCCCAAGAGGGCCGTGCCACAGATGCCAAGGTGATCACCTCATTCGTGATTGTCCCTTACCTCCGCCGACACAAACTCAGTCCGTGACTATCCAAGGCTTTTGCCAAGACTGTGGAAAAGAGCATCTCTTACGAGATTGCCCTAAGAACCCCAGTAGCATGCCAAAAATCACCCCTATCAACGTTGTTGGGTTAGTGGTAGACTCCTCAGGAAGTGTCACTTCCACTGCACCAGTACAGGTAGTCACTAGGGCTCAGGCATTGCAGCAAAACCAAGAGACAAGCCAGGAAAAGGGCCCAGAGGCTAGTGAAACCGAGAGCATAACAAAGAAAAGGACTAGAGCATGGAAAGATAGTCGAGAAAGAATGAAACGACAATGGGCCAAAAAGATGAGTGAGCTTGAGGAAAGCATAAGAGAAACCAAAGCGAGGATAACTGAACTCACAGCTCAAACTCCCTCTCACATCACCCCGCCTCCATCACTCCCATCTCCATCCGACTCACCACCTTTCCCACCGCCTCATCAAATCCCACCACCCCCTAGAGTAGGATCAGTTCTAGCAGATCCCACTCCTGAAGACCTAAACATGATGCTTAAAGCATATCAGGCCAGAATCCAAGAAGGGCCAAACGTCACGGATCATGACAAGTGCTATCCTAGAGCTGACCTAGAGATAGAAAGAACCAAACTGTGCGCGAAAATGGTCGCATTGGCTCAGACTATGTTTGAAGCCAGTCGCCTTTTCAATTACTCGGGCTCAGCCAAGACTCAATTACACTTGGATGGATTCCTAGAAAAGTTAGAGAGGATAATTGCCAGATCTGACAAGGAAGAAAAAAATCAGGAGAAAGAAAAAGCAAGCAAAAACCTGAGCCACTCCCCATCGGAAGTTTATGCAGCCAATTCCACTAAACCAGACAACTTCCCCTCCTTAGAAAGATTAGAGAGGCTAGTTGCACAGCCAGAAAAGGAGCCTACCCCTCAAAGAAAGGAAAGGGTAAGAGAACGGAAAAGCCAGCCTCTTCAGGAAGCCCACATGCCTTTTCAAGGAGCCTATCTTCCTCCCCAAAAGTCACAGGAGCCTCCCTCGAAAGCTTACTTACCTCCACAGGTAACCCACATTCCTTCCCAGAGAGTGTATGAGCCTGCTCGGAAGAGTAATAGAATAAGCAATCCTCCCCAAGAAGCTTGTGCTCCAGCCATTTATGAGAGCAAGGAGAGAGCCAACGGAAGGATAAGCCCTCCTTCCCAGGTTGCTTACGTGCCCAATTCTACGGAGCCGGACACTTCTTCTTCTATGAATCGGTTTGCACCAGACTTCCTACGAGAGATTCAAGAAGACAAATGGGAAAACGAAAGCGAGGTCGCCCCTCCTTTTGAACTTGTGGACGATGCACACGACCAATTCCCACAAGACATCCCATCAATTTACGGGGAACATGAGAGTGCTCAATCTCATGAGAGATTGGACTTTGAGTCTAATTCCATACAGGAGCTACCCCACTTCACAGGCCCATGGGAAGCAAAGTCCACATGTATGAGAGCACCCACGGTCATGGTAAGGAACGACGACTCAGTCATACCTAGGAACACAGAGGTAGTAAAGAACACTAACGTGCAGTGTAATCTCAAATTAGAAGAGCTACTCAAGGTTAGACCTGAATTATGGAAACATGTAGCCAAACAAGTACCAGAGATAGCAAAACCTCGTTCCCAGGTAGGATCCCATAGGACAGTGCCAGAAATTCCCTTGGATAAGATAGGAGATATGTGTGAAGGCGAAGAAGGGAACACCTATCTTCCCATCACCTACCAAGAGTACACCACCAAGGCAATTTTGGACTCAGGTGCAGGAGTTGCAATTGCCACCACTTCCCTGTGGAAACGTTGGGGCAAGCCGGCACTCAGGCCAACGAGAATGAAGTTGCAAATGGCCGATGGTCACATAGAGAGACCCCTAGGATTGCTAGAAGGAATAACTCTCACCACCTGTGGTGTTGAGTTTGAACATACTTTTGCTATATGTGACTTTAGCAAAAATCATGCCTATGAGATGATTTTGGGACGACCATTCATGCGACAGTTGCAAGTGGTACAGGATTGGGGAACTAATTCCTTGTACCTGCAACACTTAGGTGTTACGACCAAAGTCAATCTCAAGGATTACTCTCATAGAGATGTTCCCCCTATCCAATGGAATCCCATCCATAGAGCCAAAGATGACACGGAATCTGTGCATTCCATAGGGTCAAGATCCTCATGGATGCATGAAGACACTCATTTGTGGATGTGCAAGGTTGCAGTAGAAGAAGAGAAGAGAGAGAAAGCCAGAGAGGTAGGTGCAAAAGAAACACATAGATCAATTCAAGACCCGGCCTATGCACCTGTAGTATTTCCTGATGAGGAATTTGAACCCCACGGCTGGGCAGAAATCCTAGCAACAATGGACGTAGCCATCAATGAAGAACAATGGACACCTCACTGTGATGAGGATGGCTATGATATTTCAGTCTTCTCCATAGAGCCAATCATGGGAGAGGCAGTTCTAGAAGAATGCGAACCTAGCCCTGATGTCTTTGAGGATGCAAGTGACTCCGACCTAGAGTCAATCATCATGGACCCACCCTTTGCATCAGATGAAGAATACTTCCATGAAGTAGAATTTCAACCCCAGAGGCATGGAGAGCTTACAAATGATGTAAGATTAGCCACACATGTGACCCCAAAGGAAGAAGGAAAGAAACGGAAGAAGAGAGAAGTCTCACCAGAAGAGGAAGAATCTTTGTTTGAGGTCCCAGAAAACTTTAAGAAGTATGAGATAGACGACAGGAGAGTCATGATAAGAATGCCTAAACGAGAGGCTCAAGCAGGAGAGGCCTATGATAACAAAGAAACCACCAAGAAAATAGTAGTGGCACTAGAAGAAGGAGAGGAGAGATGCACGTACATAGGCCATGACCTAACGAAGGAAGAAGAACATGCGTTAATAGCCTTGCTAAGGGAATACAGGGATGTATTCGCTTGGAGTTACAAGGATTTGAAGGGTGTTGACCCAGACATATGCTCACACACCATCCCCATGACCTCAGATGCTAAACCCTCTAAGCAAAAGCCCTACACATATAACGATAATTACGCTGCTAAGATCAAAGAAGAGATAGATAGACTGGTTGAAGCTGGATTTATCTATGAAATTGAGCACACCGAATGGGTATCCCCCATCGTAGTGGTGCCCAAGAAGAATGGCAAGCTGCGTGTGTGCATTAACTTGAAAAAGGTTAATGCCGCCACGATTCGAGATAACTATCCGCTTCCCATCACAGAGCATCTCTTAGAAAGAGTGGCAGGCAAGGAAGTGTACAGCTTCCTTGATGGATTTTCGGGCTACAATCAAGTAGCCATAGCTCCAGAGGATCAGCATAAGACAGCCTTTGCCACAGAATGGGGCATTTTTGCTTTTAGAGTAATGCCATTTGGGCTCACCAATGCACCAGCTACCTTCCAGAGGCTGATGTGCCACGTGTTTAAGGAGTTCTTGAGGAAGAGTTTAGAAGTCTACGTGGACGATCTCTGTGCTCATTCCAATGTTAGGCAAACCCATATTCCTGAACTCAAACAAATCTTTGACAAATGTAGAGAATATCAAGTCTGCCTGAACCCCGAAAAGTGTGTTTTTATGGTCAGGCAAGGCAAGATCCTAGGACATATAGTGTCAAAGAATGGCATATCTACTGACGAAGAAAAAGTGAGAGCCATAGCGGAGCTACCTAGGCCAAAGAATGTCAAGGAAGTACAAGCTTTCATGGGGCATTGCGGTTATTATCGACGATTTATACACATGTATGCTGTCATTGCAAAGCCTATGTACGGACTTCTGACAAACTTTGAATGGACGGATGAATGCGAAAATTCCTTCCAAGAGCTTAAACGAAGATTATGTTCAGCACCAATCTTGACCACACCAGATTGGAGTAAGCCATTCCATGTTCATGTGGATGCATCCAATTATGCCATTGGATGTGTGCTCGCACAACCTACTGGTGAAGGTAATATGGATCTTCCAATTGCCTATGCCAGTAGACAATTGAATGCGGCTGAACGGAATTACACCACTACAGAGCGCGAAGGATTAGGCATGGTATATGCAGTTAAAAAATTTAGACACTATTTGCTTGCAAATAAGTTTAAATTTTTTACTGATCATCAGGCGTTGTTATATCTTGTGAACAAGCCATGCAATACAGGAAGATTAGTGAGATGGTTTCTCTTGCTAATGGAATACGATTTTGAGGTCGTGGTAAGGAAAGGTAGGACTCATTTGAGAGCCGATCATCTCTCTAGGCTCACATCGGGAGAAGCCCCACAAGGAGTGTCAGATGACCTTCCTGATGCTTACTTGTTTAATTTGGAAGTGGTGCCGCAGTGGGCCAAGCCAATGGTACCAGTATTGACCTACGGGCCTAACCATCCAGTGGTCAACACACGGAATAGAGAGGTTGTAAAAGCCCAAAAATACCACATCATGGCAGGAAGCATGTACAGGCATACAGATCAAGGGATCTTGGCTTGTTGCGTAGGAGAGGATGAGTACGCTAAATGGTTGCAATTAGCACATGTAGGTGCACTAGAGCAACACCATTCAAAACAACGAACTTTACAGACTCTAAAGAGATTCGGAGTGCACTGGCCAACCATGGAAGCGGATGTCCAAAAGTTGTGCAAGGAATGCCCAACCTGTTGCACTAAACCACCTGTGGAACATGCCACTCTCTATCAAATATCCATTGTGCCAGATTGGAGTGAACCTCTAGTATCATTCTTAAGGACAAACACATTCCCCCCAGACATGACTCTAGCTAGGAAAAGGAGTTTAGAACAAGAAGCCCTGGAGTATTCACTCATAGGTGATAATCTATATAAGCGCGGTAAAGATGGTTACCTGAGATTATGTGTCCATGAGAGTGAATATCTTACGATCTTAGAAACTGCTCACCAAGGTGTAGCAGGAGGACACTTTGGACCAGATCGGGTGATCAAGGCAATATTGTTTGCGGGCTTTTGGTGGCCTACACTTCACATGGATGCACATACTTATGTGAAACGGTGTGATGTCTGTCAGAGGACTCAGTATCCTATACGCAAAGATGAGATGCCACTGAAACCTATGATGGGTGGACGTGCATTCTCTAAGTGGGGAATAGACTTCGTAGGTCCTATTAATCCCCCAGCTAAGGGGTCTCATGCGGAATACATCATTGTGGCAACAGATTATCTCACCAAGTGGGTAGAGGTAAAAGCTACAACCAAGAACGATGCTCAAACAACTGCCAAATTCTTGTTTGAGAATGTATTCACGAGATATGGGCTACCTATAGAGCTTGTAAGCGATAGAGGCACTCATTTCTTGAACGAAGTAATTGAAAATCTGCTCCAAGAATTCTTGGTAATACACAAGAAGTCTGCCCCTTATCACCCTCAAGCTAATGGACAAGCTGAGAGCACTAATAAGATTTTATGCAATGTACTGACGAAACTAGTAAACACTAAACGCTCTGATTGGGACAAACAGCTACACCATGCTGTTTGGGCATACCGAGTTGCCTATAAAACGGTACTCCAAGCCACCCCCTTTCAGATGGTTTTCGGCCAAAACGCTGTGCTACCCTTGGACTTCCTGATTCCCACATTGAGGGTAGCACACGAGTACGAATGGACAGGTCATGAGCTCTCCTCTAGGATCTTTGACCTTGAACGATTAGGAGAAACAAGACTGAGAGCCGCTGCAGGGATATATGCAGCCAAGAAGAGACAGAAGGCATACTTTGATGCCCACGTGAAGGATAAAGGCTTGAAAACGGGAGATCTAGTCTTAGTCTATACACTGAAACAACACGCAAGGAAGCTAGAAAAGAGAGGCTACGGACCTATGATCATCAATAGGATCTCCACAAGTGGAGCAGTACAATTGGCCACATTAGAGGGTGATGTTCTCCCTAACTATATTAGCGGATGCAGAGTCAAGTTGTACCAGGAACCCCTCACGGAGGAAATGCTCAGCCGACTCAACACTGCTAAGAAACGCAAAGAGGAAGAAAAGAGAATTAGAGAAGAAGCTCAAGCAGAGGCTTTAGAACGCATCAGAAGGATGAAATTACGAAGGCAAGGTAGAGATCAGCCTGGAGCGAATGACTATGCAGACCAAGGATTTCCCATAGCCATGTGTGAAGTTGCAGGAACAAGTTCGAATAGAATAATTGATAGACGTCCTTTCATAACCATAGACATAGGACAAGGAAAGAGTACAAGGACCGTAAGAGCCTTGATTGACTCAGGTGCTGCCACTAGCGCTGTTAAGTTGTCTTACTGTCAAGAGTTACAGTTAACTGTCCATCCTGTGGAAGCATACCTCATAGGATTGGGAGGCGTGGAAACCCCTTGCATGGGTGAGGTGGAACTTCCCCTCTACATTCACGAGGAGGCAATGACCGTTAAAGTACTAGTGTGTCAAGATGAGGATCTCACTGAACCTCTCGTCTTGGGACAGGATTGGATCTATGACCAAGCAGTCAATCTAAACCTAAGAAGTGGACTTCTCCAGGTTTGGGTCAATCATAGCCGAGTTACAGTAGAATTAGACAATGGAGCACTCAAGGAACTAGGAAAGGCACAGATTCCTGGTCCTTCCAGGGGTACACATGAAGATGACCATGCTGTTCTTGTCCAAAACTATGTGTTGCAGAGGAATGATAATTGCAAAAAAGGAGTCAGGAATGCAACGGAACTCCCTTCTTTTCCAAAGGCTAGAAGGAGGCAGCAACCCAAGGTGGACCAAAGGCCGAAGGAGCAAGGTACTACCTATGTCAGAGATCAAAAGTGCCTGCGCAGCAGAACAGCCCAGAAAATAGACCAGGTATGGGTGCGAAAAGGCGAACGACCAGTTGCACCACCGTCAACTACAGGGGCAAAGCCTCTTATTAGTGACCAACAACGCAACGCTAATAAGAAGTCTTTCAGAAATTCTTCTGCTAAAGTAAAATCTATTTGGGTGCCCAAGAAGTCGATGAAGGCAAGCCCACAACCAAGACAAATTTGGGTGCCTAAGGCTTGCTTAATGGCACAAGTAGCTACGCGGAGGCCACAACTTAAACAGCATAACGCAGCGACGCATGCTGCCAGATTTCACTCGTTCTCAACACTCATGTACACACCAAAACCCCAGAACGTGCATGTAATCAATCATATATGGGTCCCAAAAAGGCCTCGTTTTCAAACCACTACACCGAGAAAGCTCTGTAGAGACTCTCCGAAACCGAAAGCAAAGCCCATTCACTGCATTTGGCAGCCTAGGGCCTGTAATAAACCCCCCGACCCCAATTTGTAAATTCATAACCCACTTACTAACTGCAATAGTTTCCTAGGACAACACAATCACTAACTACACACACTGTCTTCATGCACTTACTAACCACTAACTCACCATCTACCTTATGTTAATGTTGTAACGGGGACAACAACGGATTTATTTTGTCCATTACAATGTTAACACTTGGTTCTATATTCTCACAGAACCAATCAGCAAACAGGGCCATGGCAGAAGCAGGTACCAGCTCTCAAGCCGGATCTGGTCCCCAGATCGTGGACATAGAAACACTTCTCCTTGAGCCACGTCTCACCGCAAGACCGCCAGAGCTTCAAGAAGTGCATGTGCTCCCCATCCAGGATCCTCCTCAAGGACACACTTCTCAAGTAGGTAAGCATGCGCATTGGTTCAGTGATGTTGCTGGACCACTGGGCGATGGAACCTACTTCTGGGAAGCAGAATTGGAGTTCAATGGCAAATGGGGTCGATACCACTTTTTCACACGCGAATTTGAAAGCTACCAAAATGCCGAAGTCATGAGATCAGTTTGGGTCAAAGCAGGTGTGGAAAGTTATTTCAGGACTCACTTACCAAAGCCGGATTTTTTACGATGCTCTTATCTGATCAGTACCATCACGCCAAGCAGAACCAAGGGCGGCGACAGCACCTTTGTGTTGCCATCACTGCTGCTGGGTAATGAGCTCAAAAGATTCAAGTTGACCCTCAATCTGGTAAGAGAAGCATTGGGTATGTATGGCATGCACATCCCAACAGAAAAGGAAACCATGGTTCCAGGTCGAATGAAGCACAAGGATCTTAATAAGCTCAAGGACATGGTGGCGATGACACCCACCATTGCGCTTCACCTGCGAACCATCATGCAACATTTTGCGTTTCCCGCCCAAGAACGATTCACAATGCCCCCGAAAAAAATATGGTTCAGTTTATATCTAGCAGAAACCGAAAGCCTGCCCATCAATGTACCGCACTGGATCATAGATCAGATCCACCTAGCGCATCAAAGGTGGAACAAAAAACAGAAGAATGTGCTCCACGGGTGTTGTGCTTTGACCAGAATAATCTATAGATGCTTGGCTTATGACGTGCCTGTTCAGCGGGCACTCGTATGGTCCCGAGTCCAAGAATTCCAAAGAAGACTATCAGCAGCAGGTCCCCCATCAAAGAAGATGAGGGGGGGAGTCCAACTACCCTGTGCCCAACCAAGGGGAGCTACCGCTACACCAGAAATCACTCCTCCCCAAACACGACGAGTTAGGCCATTCACAATCCGGTTACCAAGACCAAGCACAGAGGGGCCTAATCTGGTGTTTCCACCCATTCCATCCGATTTGGAATTTCCACAGGGATTTACTCTTGAGGACCTCACGGATGAAGAAATTGCCAGATTAATCTATGACTCTAACCTCGAAGCCGAAGCAGCGCGAGCTCAGGAACCGCGACCCCAAACAACATCGGCCCCCACCCAACCACAAACTGTAGAAGTCGATGTAGATGAACAAGAGGCAGGAGGTGATGAAGAAGAAGCCGACGAAGAACAACATCAAGATTATGACGAACTCTCCGAGTTAGCAAGTGCCCCAGCATATTCGGCACAAATCAAGAGACTATATCGAACCATGCGACTGGTTCAGGAACAACATAAGATGTCTCTAGAACAGGGCAAAAGACTCATGAACGACTTGCTAGCTGAGGAAGGTGTGGATGAGTTGTTCATTGAGTCCATGAACCTTCATGCCGACGCTGTAGGACTGGACGAGGCCATCCATGAGGCAATGGCCTACATCCACAGGTTTGAAAAAAGAGTTCCTACTCGTCCCAGGAGGTCCGGAAAGCAAATTCACATCAATACATCAGCACCAGGCGAGTCAGCGCAAGCAGAAGAATATCACGAAGCACCGTTGTCACCACCATCCCCACCTCACACTACACAATTCACTCCACCACAGGACACTAGCACTACCACATCCACTACCACTACCATTGTCATGGGCATCCCACTCTCTCCGGGAATCCAATACGGGGGTGTCACCATGCCCACCTTCACCACCCTGTTCACCGATGTCACGTCCACTCCACCAACGATTCCCATCTACACCGTCACTCAAACAGTTGACACGATGGAAACATCACCTGCCACAGCACCGCTCCCTCCCCCCATGCCACCTTCATCACCCATACCCCCTCCACCCACATCTCCACGTACATCCACATCATTCACCTCTCCCATTCCCGCCCCCGTTCCCCCTGCATCTTCACCCCTCCCAGCATTATTTAATGTAAATAACATCTTTTTAGCATTAAACCAATGTGTATACCAGCTCCAGAATGAGTACAAAGCTCTGGACAACCGGTATCAGAATCTGGAAACGCACCATCACAACTTACAAAGACAATTTCTCACTCTACAAACAGAAAATGCAGAACTGAATCAACGCTACACGACGCTTGAGCAGGCTCACCAAACCTTATTGGCGGCACCCCAACCATCGACAGAATCAGGTGCCAAACAACTAGAAGCTTTGCTCGAGGTATACCAAGCCGATAATCTCAAAGTCCGGCGTAACCTGGCACTTCTCAGAAAACACATGGCGGCCGCCCTTGAGGAAAACAAGAGACTGCAGCAGCAAAATGAAGCAAATCTAGAAGCAGCAATGGAAGGCTCTCCACACGAAATTGATCCAGAGCAGTTTAAAGCTGTGCCCTCAGAGACAATGAAGACCATCTTGGACAGCTATGCAGATCTATTAGAAGCTCATGATGACTTGGAAAGGGAACGTGATGCGCTGCGCAATCAACTCCAAGAGCAACAGACAGCACCCAAAGTCACCGAAACGACCACGACTTCAGAAGAAGTCAAGGCATTGAAAGAGCAGGTGGCTGAATTACAGGCAAGATTACTCACACATGAAAGGCAACCCTCTCCAGTGGTCGAACCTGAACCCGAGGATTTGGTACCCATCGAGGTAGATGAGACGTATGAGGAACCTTACGTTCCTATGCCAATGCCAGGTGGTGAGCAAACCGCAGAAGGAATGGATACGTTAGAAATCGAAGTACCTGAGTGGCTCCAAACACTAGAGAAAACGGCATCAACTCATGAAGATCGAGTGGCAGTTCAGATCCAATCTATGGCAAAGATAGAGGACACTATTATTAAATCAGAATACTTCCGCAGCATGTCCCACCATAGATGGATCGGAACAAATGATGATCAATACGTGCCCTATTGTATACTCCTGGCGGACTACAATGCAGAAATCCAACATAGATGTGGCAAACCTCCAACGTTTGCTACACAATTTGGGCCAGATGATATCCCAGAGAGCGCCAAAAAAGGATCCATTCATCAACCCACTTGGAGGATCCGACTCCTCGAAACCTACCCGGAGATGGTTCGCACCTGGACGAATATGCCTCTTTTTATTAAATATAACCCTTGTTATGTTCCTGTACTCCGCAGACGCACATGGCCAGAGTTCACCATTGCAGTCAAGACTATCAAGGGATGCGCCAAATGGTTAAACTACGTCTATCTAGCACCCCCTCAAGGGCCTCCCACCGTCAATTACATGATTTCCACTATACGGCACTGGAGCATCCGATTAAGGAATACCCCTGATGTAATGGCCCAGATGTGCATGAAAATTTTTGAGTTAATGCTTATTACATTCAGGACATTCAAGAATATCAAGGACCCACACTTCTCAAGCGTCGGATTCCTTACAGGAAACCAAGATTTAGTTTATGACATGAGCACCACTCCTTCCATAGAGGTGATATACGCTTGGCACGCCAGAATAAAATACCTCCCAGCCTGCTTTAAACAAACATTCGAAGAGATGTTCATAACAGGGTTCTGGGAATACCACTCAGAAATATTTATACCCAGACCCTCACATCTCCTCCATTTATTTGCTGTGGAGCGAACCATTCACTCAGAGCAGTTACGGGTGCCACATCCAGATGTCCCAGGGCCAGTCAATTGGGATGCATTGCTGACAGATCTAGCAAAGGGACTCAGGTTAGAAGAACACCACCTCGCTGCCGATGTTGTACAATACTACGTCCAAAAGGCAGCTAGACAAGGGTCTGTCAGGGGCGACAGACGCGAGAGTGGGGGGGGTGTTGGCAGTAGCCTTGGCACACCAGGACTTACAAGACGTGAAAGTCAAAGAAGGGAGTCAGAGCGAAGGGACAACACAAGCAAACAAGGCAGTCAAAGAAGATCTGGCAAGTAGGCCAATATTTTTTCAAGACATTAATGCAAATCAAGAGATGGACATGCAGGGAGGAAGAGCAAGTAGGGAGCTCGAAGATATGTATGGCAGATCACTAGAAGAAATCCCTACAACAACAGTGATTTTTATCACTAACAATCATTGTAAATATCATTTCACCTTTTTGTAGCTCCATTTTGTGCAAGCCAAGGAGTCCTTGAGCTTGAGGAGCCTTAGAAGTAGTTGCGTACCAATTTTCATAATTTTTAGATCTCGTTTGAGCCCCCAAATAAGCCCTGGAACCTAATTTTTAACTAGGCCGGACACTAGGTCTGGACAGGGCCAAAAGCTAGTCAAAAACTATAAAAGGAGCTAGAGAGCTCATTTTTTAGGTTAGATTGTAATTGAAACGAACTTGTAAGAGCTTGTGAAAGTAATCTAAAGAACTCCATTGCTCCTCACTCTTTGTCTTACCGTGTGTGCGCGTGTGTGTGTATGTGTGTGCATGTTGGTGTGCTTCTCACTCACTCACTTGTGCTTCCACTTGCTCGAGGTCTTCATACCATCCTCACGTCTTCCCGGATTGACATTAAAGGAGGTGCTACTCATCACTGAGCTACACTTGGTACTTCCTTATACATGAGTGCCAGCTCCTTGTTCACTGCATCACTTCTAGGGGGAGATTTGTTGATATATTTAGGTAGTGATGTGTGTGAAGACTCTAGGACTACCGAGACACTTTTTTCCCTCTTTAGGAGGTCTCTCCCACCGGCTTGTATATATGCTGTAGCTCAGTGATGAGTAGCACCTCCTTTAATGTCAATCCGGGAAGACATGAGGATGGTATGAAGACCTCGAGCAAGTGACGGCACAAGTGCGTGAGTGAGAAGCACACTAACATGCACACACATACACACACACGTGCACACACGGCAAGAACAGAGAGAGTAAGACAATGGAATCCCTTCTATTGCAACCAAGTTCTCATACAAGCTCAAAACTACAAGAAGCTCCCTCAAAATGAGCTCTCTAGCTCTATTTATAGTTTTTGACTAGCTTTGGCCCTGTCCAGACCTAGTGTCCGGCCTAGTTAAAAATTAGGTTCTAGGGCTTATTTGAGGGCCCAAACGAGATCTAAAAATTATGAAAATTGACAGGCAACTACTTCTAAGGCTCCCCAAGCTCGAGGACTCCTCGGCTTGTACAAAATGGAGCTACCAAAAAGGTGAAATGATATTTACAAGGGTTTGTAGTGATGAGAATCACTTTAGAATGCTGTGAGGGTTTTGGAAAAAATGAAGGGTTGCCTCAGTGCTAGATCTGCATGTGTGTCCGTACTTGCTTCTTCCCGTATACTGTCAACACTCTCCCCCCCCTAGGGTCTGTCACCTCTGACAGACCTCTTTTCCACAGTTTGATCAATGTATTTCTGCAGGAGGTCGGTTGCCAATTCTTGTTCTTTGATTCTTAAACTTCTGACCAGGTCTCGTTGCAAAGCCTCCCAATCAACTATACCAGGCATGTCAGGTTGCGGCATCGTGTAAATCTCGGAATGCATTGTTTGCTCGCATGCGAAGAGATGGAGTAAATGCGTAGGCCGTGGTGTGAATACCTCTGAATGTGCCTCCCAAAACCCTGTGGTGAACATATCGTCGAATGTTTGCTTGTAGCAGGCAGGGAGATATCTTATGCGTGCATGCCATGCGTAAGCCACTCGTATGCTCGGGGTTGTGCTCATATCATATAGCAGGTCGTAGTTACCATTAATAAACCCGGGAATAGGAGGTTGAATACGGCATAAATTGCGAAAAGTTTTGAGTACGACCTGCATCATATCGAAGATCTTGAGCATCATCTGGGCAGCCACATCTGGCATAGGGTGGAGGCGTGGTATCCAATGTCTGATGGTTGCAATCATGTATGACACTGTGGGAGTACCGGTTGGGGGGGCGATAGCGGGGTAATTGAGCCATTCTTTACAGTTTGCGTTATTCTGAACCTTGATGGCAAAAGCTTTCCATGATCTGCGTCTTTGCACTGGCCCAAAACACGGATTGTACTTCAAATGCATGGGGGCATGATCCCATGTTCGAAGCATTTCTGGATAAGTTTCGAGTAACTTCTGCCTCCACGTTGGTTGGAATATGGCCCCTTTTCGTGCCGCTTCTGGTATATCTTTTGGTTCGAACTGTGTGGCAAATGTTGGGCACTTGTTGGTGACCCTTTTGATTTCTGCATTGTAGTCAGCCAACAATACAAAATAGGGCTTGTATTGTAATTCTGAGCTAGTGATAAGGCGTCTAGGGGCAATGTGCCTGAAGTATTCTGAGTGAAGGATGGTGTCCTCAATGGCCTTCATTGCCAGCATCTGAGTGGATATCCGTTCCTGATGAGTTTGCCCCATTTCCTCTACCTGTTTCATCCATGCCGATGGGGGTTCCTCATAGGTATCTTGACCTTCTTCTGTTACGCGTCCTCCTAGGAATGGTTGAGGCTCGTAGGTGTCGTCGAATGCTTCCTCCACTGGAATAGTAACTGCTTCTTCTTCTAACGGTTGCTCTGGTGGGGAAGGAGGTTGTTCGTACTGCATCAACTTCAATTTTAATTCTGCGACCTGTTGCCGTAACTCCAGTACGTCGTTGGTCGTTGAGTGTTCAGGTTCGGTTGAAGTAGCAGCGTTGGTCAGTTCTTTAGGTTCCTGTCGGTGTGGTGTAGACTCTTGGGGTCTCTGTAGGTCCTTCAGCTGGTCGGCAAGCAGATCATGTGCTTCTAAAAGATTGGCATAAGTTTCCAAGATCTGTTGGATGCTTTCTGAGGGAACAGCTTGAAATTTAGCCGGGTCTATGGGTGCTCCCGGGGTGTTCTCCATGGCAGCCTCGAGGTTCTCTTGGTTTTGTTGTTGAAGCCGTCTGTTCTCTTCTTGCGCTGCCGCCAGATGTCGTCGTAGCAAAGCCATGTTTCGTTGAAGCCTTGCATTGCGGCCCATTTGATCTCGCAGCTGTTCCTCCATGGCTTTACTCTCTTCTATATGCCTCGCTGCGAGTTGCGCATTTGCATGTTCGAGGGCAGATATCTTGCTTTGTGACTCCGTGTGGCTGGACTCCAAAGCGTTGACACGCTCTTGGAGTGTTGCTGAGAGGGTGCAAAGTTCTTTGTTATTTTCTTCCAATAATGTATATTCCTGCTTAAGCTGAGTGGCAGCTTCGAGCATGGTGTCGAGTGCAAGACTAAATGAGGTGGATGCGGGGGTAAGGGTGGAAGATGCAGGGGGTTGGGAAGTGGGAATGGGAAAAGTGGATGTTGTGCCTACCGTGTGTGGAAGTGGTGATGTGAGTGTAATAACCTGTGATGGTGTTGTGAGAACAGTGGTGGTGGGTGATCCAGCGGATGGTGAGATGTCCATGGGATCGGACATGAGAGAGTGTGATTCGTGAAATGCGAACACCGGGACGGTGGGTGGTGTGATAGTGGTGGCCGTGAATGTGGGAAAGTGAATTTGGGGGAGGGACTTTTTGTTATGTTCATCAACCTGTTGAAGAATGTTTACAAGTTGGGTCCAGAAGGAGGGTTGGGTGATTAGTGTGGTGCCCGGGGCCGTTACAAGGGATGGGGTAGGTAGAGTTTGGGAGGGAGGAAATGGAGGGGTGGAGGGTAAAGATATGGAAAGAGTCTGACTAGTGACAGATGGTTGTCCAAAGGCATGGGGGAAGGAAGGGTGACCTAATTGGGGTTCAAAAATCTGAGTGACAGAGATGGATGAGGGTGAAGGAAGGAAAGTGGACACGGGGGTGTGTACAATGGTCTCACTATAGGAGGAGAATGGTTGTGTAGAAAGACACGTGGAGAGAGGCTCTGAGGGTGGGATAGGAGAAGATGGGGGGGATGGTGCATGCGTAATGTCCTCCGGTTCATCATTGGGCCTAGGGCTAATCATGTGAACATCTTCTGATGTGGACGTAGCTAACGCGGTAGATACTTCCATCTGAATCATCTTTCCTTGTCGCGGCCGTGTATCAATTCTTCTTTGATCATAAGCAGGGTTCTCTTGATAGACCAAGGTTCTCATTGCTTCACTGATGCCACAGGTGTCCGCCAAAAGATTTAGCGATTCTACAAACTGGGGGTCGATATGCTCTGAGTGTAACATCTGGTTTACTAGGGCCCTATTTGCTTCTTCTGACATTTTATGGCGTCGTTGTACCTGCTTGATTGTTTGGTATAGCCGTTTGAGCTGTGCCGTATATGCAGGGGCTTCGTCTTCACTCTCTTCCGGGTTATCTCTTGGTGCCTTCTCCTGAGCTTGTGTGCTTAGTCTTTGAGGAAGTTGTGCCACTCCTATCTCCTGTACACTGCTTGTCTCGCCTCTTGCATGTTCTCTTTGGGTTGATGCCCCCGGATCGACATTGTCAGGACAACCTTCACTGTCTGATAGATGAGCCGTCTGCAGAAATGTTTCAAAATCAAAATTTGGGTCCTCGGTGAAGGTGGCCATCGCTGCAAATTCCGCATCGGTAGGTAGCGGAGGGGCAGAAGGAGTGGGCTGTACCACCTCTCTTGGTTGAGACTCTTGGAGATGGATTATGATAGGTGCCACCTGGGCTTCCTCTCTAGTGGAGACTTCGGCGGTGGCTTCTGGAGGGATCATGACCTGTGAAAGGGATCCACGCATTCTTTTTGCAGGCTGACTCCCTGACTTTCGCCCTTTGAACAGCTCCAGGTGTGCATATTTGAGGGCTCGAGCAACTGGCACATCATATGCCAGACATCTGTAGATGATTCTCGTCAACGCACAACACCCATGTAAAGTGGGCTTCCTCACCCCCCGCTTGCCTGCCTCATACACCTGATCTAAGATCCATACCGGCATCTTGATGGGCAAGCTTCCGGTCTCTGCTAAATACAACCCGTACCATATCTTCTTGTGAGGCTGAGTGAAATGGTCCTGAGCGGGAAATGCGAAGTGCTGGAGGCACATCCGCAGAGGTATGGCGATGTTGGGGGTGAGGGCGCACATTTCTTTGAGCTTCTTGACTCTATTGCTTTTCATTGATTCTGGTATCAAAGGGTCGCGATCCGAAGGCACATGAGTTCCATACATTTGAAGGGCTTCCCTGATTAACGTTACATTTAATTCAAACTTCCTCATCTCCTCCAGATTGGATAAGGAGGGCACCCAGAAAGTGCCAAAATGATCTTTATCCCCGGTAGGTTTCAACGTAGCAATCAAGTAGTAGCACCTGAGGAAGTCAGGTTTAGGTAGAGCTGCACTGAAGTAAGCTTGTAGTCCTGCCTTTTGCCAGATATCCTGAAGTGGAGCTGCATTCTGTAAGGTCTCAAATTCTCGTGAAAAGAATTGGAAGGTCCACCAAACCCCTCCACACTCCATCTTGGACTCCCATATGTGATCTGCGTCTCCCAAATCCCCTGGCATTTCATTGAACCAATGGGAGTGCCCTTTTACTCTTTCGGTTAGTCCACTGGGTGGATCTGGAATAGGAATCCTTCGCACATTCAAGAATTCTTCAGGCCTAGCTGTTGGTGGAGCTTCCATTGGCATGGCATCCCAATTGATAGGAGCACCAGATCCTGCCTGAGAGCTTGTGCCTGCCGCTGTTGCCATGAGAGTAGGTTGCTTATCTGTTGGAAGACGAAAGGCACATTAGTGTTGCATAGGAAACAAGATGTAATGGTGTTCCCTTCACAATACTAACATGACAATTCCGGAGGTCAGTGGTTAATGGTGAGGTGTTTATGATATGTGTGAGTGGTGATTAGAGGTCATTGTCGTCCTAGATGCATACTCTGGTGATGCAATGGGCTTGGCATGCTTCTGAGTTAGTGTGGACGGATTTACAGAATAGGGTCAGGGGGTTTAACACACAGTTTAATTCTCCACACTTTGATACAGGAGTCGTAGCTCTTAGAGCTAAGGATAGGTGAAGATTTCGGTCTGAGAGTGTGATGTATTTGGGACCTTGTGGGTACCCATTTCCAGACATTCCTGGGGTTGATGGGAGTGGGGACAGTGAGAGGTGTAGGTATCTTGTCACATTCTGAGTTGTTGGCCAAGAGTGCTTGTGAAAGCTGCTTCATCCTAGTACCTGAAGGTGAAGTAATTTGGGCTTGTAAGCGAGCCTTGGGCACCCATATCTATCTAGCATTAGGGGTGGCCTTCATTGACCGCTTAGGAACCCAAATAGAAATGGTGTGCCTAGGGGTTATCCAAGGGGGCTTCTTAGCTTTGTTCCTTGATGGTGAGGCTCGTTTCTTGTTTCCTTGAGAATCCGCTATTGGAGCTGTGGGTCTCCCCTCCTTGCGTATCCAGATCTGCTTCACGCCACGAGATGCTCCATATTGCACGGGTTGGCGCTCCTGCCTCTTGAACAGCGGCCTCCTTTGTATAGAGTGATGTTCGGTCCGTTCGTTTAGAATCTTCTTTAGATCAATTAGGAACTCCCTCTTGGCTCCTGAACCTTCAGTAAGATTGACATTCCTCTGCACCATAGAAGTTTGGACAAGCACAACAGTGTTATCTTCATGTGGATCCCTGGAGGGACCAGGAGTTGGTGCCTGTTCTATTGGTTTGAGTGCTTGATTCTCTAATTCAATCGTGAGACGGCTTTGGCCTACCCACACCTGAAGAAGTCCACTTCTTAGGTTAAGGTTGACTGCATGATCATAGATCCAGTCTTGGCCCAAGACAAGAGGTTCGGTCAAATCCTCGTCTTCACACACTAGCACTTTTGCTGGCATGAGGACCTCTTGTATGTAGAGGGGAAGATTCACCTCTCCCATACAAGGGGTTTCAACACCTCCTAATCCTATCAGATATGCTTCTAGGGGTTTTACCTCCAATTGCAGCTGCTGGCAATAAGAGAGCCGAACTGCACTTGTAGCTGCTCCTGAATCAATTAAAGCCCTCACGCTGGTTGTGCTGTCTCTTTGTCCTATTTCTACGGTCACAAAAGGTCGTCGGTCCACTATCTTATGGGTACGTTCTCCTGAAGCCTCACACATGGCCATGTGATAGCCTGGAGACTCTTGAGTGTCAGTCATAGGCTGGTCCCTTCCTTGTCTCCTCAACTTCATTCGTTTGATACGCTCTAAGGCCTCTGCCTGTGCTTCTTCTCGAATTCGTTTTTCCTCCTCTTTACGTTGCTTGGCAATATTGAGTCGGCTTAGCATCTTTTTCGTGAGGGGTTCCTGATACAGCTTGACTCTGCATCCGCTAATATAGTTTGGGAGGACCTCCCCCTCTAATGTGGCTAGTTGTACTGCTCCACTCGTGGAGATCCTATTAATGATCATAGGTCCGTAGCCTCTCTTTTCTAGCTTTCTTGCATGTTGTTTCAATGTGTAGACTAACACTAGATCTCCTGCCTTCAAGCCCTTATCCTTCACATGGGCATCAAAGTATGCCTTTTGCCGTTTCTTTGCAGCATAGATACCTGCTGCTGCTCGTAGCCTTGTCTCACCTAAATGCTCTAGATCTAAGATCCTAGAGGACAACTCATGTCCATTCCACTCATGCTCTTGTGCTACCCTTAAAGCTGGAATTAGGAAATCTATTGGTAACACTGCATTCTGTCCGAAGACCATCTGAAATGGGGTGGCATTGAGTACCGTTTTGTAGGCAACTCGGTATGCCCAAACAGCATGGTGAAGTTGTTTGTCCCAATCAGAGCGTTTATTATTGACCAGTTTCGTCAATACGTTACACAGGATCTTATTCGTACTCTCGGCTTGTCCGTTAGCTTGTGGGTGATAGGGTGCAGACTTTTTATGTACCACCATGAATTCTTGAAGGAGATTTTCAATGACCTCATTCAAGAAGTGTGTACCTCTATCACTAACTAACTCTATTGGTAACCCATATCTAGTGAACACATTTTCGAATAAGAACTTAGCCGTTGTTTGAGCATCATTCTTTGTCGTGGCCTTTACTTCCACCCACTTGGTAAGGTAATCTGTGGCTACAATAATGTATTCTGCATGGGAGTTCCTAGCTGGGGGGTTGATGGGACCTACAAAGTCTATACCCCACTTTGAAAATGCACGTCCTCCCATCATTGGTCTTAATGGCATTTCATCTCTTCTTATCGGATATTGGGTACGTTGGCATGTGTCGCAACTCTTCACATAAGTATGTGCATCCATATGAAGAGTGGGCCACCACAGTCCTGAGAATAGAATAGTCTTAATCACTCTGTCAGGCCCAAAGTGTCCACCTGCAGCACCGCTGTGTGCCGTTTCTAAGACTTTCAAGTAGTCTGATTCATGTACGCACAGTCTTAGGTAACCATCCTTGCCTCTTCGATACAGGTTGTCTCCTACTAAAGCAAAGTCTTGAGCCTCTTGCTCCATGCTCCGTTTTCTTGCAAGACTAGCCTGATTGGGCAATGTTCCTGTTCTCATGAACTCGACCAGTGGAGCACTCCAATCTGGGATTAATGACATGTGATAAAGAGTGGCATGCTCCACTGGGGGTCTCTCCTGGCACCCTGGACAGCTCTGGATCCACTCTTGTATTTCTTTGTCCATGCTAGGCCAATACACTCCTAAGCGTTTTAGATTCTGCAAGGTTCGTTGTTTAGAGTAGTGATTCCCTAGCAGTCCCTCATGGGCTTGTTGCAACCAACTAGCATGTTCATCATCCTCGACACAACAAGCTAATACGCCCTCATTATCTTGCTTGTACATACTTCCGGCTAATATTTGATACTTTAGCGATTTTACAATTTCCTCTTTGCTTGTCTTTACGTTTTTATTTGCAGGCCCGAAGGTTAGGACTGGTACCAACTTATTTGCCCATTTAGGAACAATTTCTAAATTGAACAGATAAGCATCGGGCAATTCATCAGACACTCCTTGCGGTGGCTCTCCTGAAGTGATGCGAGAAAGATGGTCTGCCCGAAGATGGGTTCTACCTTTCCTGACAACAACTTCAAAGTCGTATTCCATTAGTAAGAGGAACCATCTTACTAAGCGGCCTGTATTGCAAGGTTTATTGACCAAATATAGTAAAGCTTGATGATCAGTGAAAAACTTGAACTTATTGGCTAATAGATAGTGTCTAAACTTCTTCACAGCATATACCATGCCTAAGCCTTCTCTCTCCGTTGTGGTGTAATTTCGTTCAGCTGCATTTAATTGCCTACTAGCATATGCTATCGGCAAATCTAGGTTTCCTTCACCTGTGGGTTGTGCTAGCACACATCCTATTGCATGATTGGAGGCATCTACATGGACATGAAAGGGTTTGCTCCAATCCGGAGTAGTCAATATTGGTGCTGTGCACAAACGTCTCTTCAGTTCGTTGAAGGAAGTCTCGCATTCCTCACTCCACTCAAAATTGGTTAACAGCCCATAGAGAGGTTTAGCTATGATGGCATACATGTGGATAAACCTACGGTAATATCCACAATGGCCCATAAAGGCTTGTACCTCTTTCACATTCCTTGGTCTCGCCAATTCTGCTATTGCTCTTACCTTGTCTTCATCTGTTGATATTCCATTCTTAGAAACAATGTGACCTAAGATCTTACCTTGGCGTACCATAAACACGCACTTCTCTGGATTCAGACACACTCGATAATCTCTACACTTGTTGAAGATTTGCCTGAGCTCAGGGATGTGGTAACTTCTCTCTTGGGAATGAGCGCACAAATCATCCACATATACTTCTAAGCCCTTTCGCAAGAACTCCTTGAAGACATGACACATGAGTCTTTGGAATGTTGCAGGTGCATTGGTGAGCCCAAATGGCATCACACGAAATGCAAAGATTCCCCACTCTGTGGCAAAGGCCGTTTTGTGTTGATCTTCGGGGGCAATGGCTACTTGGTTGTAACCTGAAAATCCATCAAGGAAGCTGTAAACTTCCTTGCCTGCAACACGCTCCAAAAGATGTTCGGTGATTGGAAGTGGATAACTATCTCTAATCGTAGCGGCATTAACTTTTTTAAGGTTAATGCACACTCGCAATTTCCCGTTCTTCTTGGGCACCACTACAATAGGGGACACCCATTCAGTGTGCTCAATCTCATAGATGAATCCGGCTTCAATCAGCCTGTCAATTTCCTCTTTTATTTTGGCCGCATAATTGTCATTATATGTGTAGGGTTTTTGTTTGGTGGGCTTAGCATCAGCGGTCATCGGAATCGTATGAGAGCAGATCTCTGGATCTACTCCTTTCAAGTCTCTATAATGCCATGCGAACACATCCCTATATTCCCTTAATAGAGCTACAAGCTCTGCTTCTTCTTCTGCACTTAGGTCATCTCCTATGTATGTACATCGCTCTTCGTTCCCTTCAATGGTCACTACAATTTTTTTGGTCTTTTCTTTATTGTCATATGCTTCTCCTATGATGGCCTCTCTCTTAGGCATTCGTACCAAAATCTTCCGGTCTTCCACTTCATATTTCTTGAAATTTTCTGGTACTTCAAACAATGATTCTTCCTCTTCTTGTCTTACTGCTTTTCTTTTCTTTTTCTTTTGACCTCTTTCACTTCCTTTCTTTGAACTTATCGTTTTAATACTTGCAAGAGGTTCTTCTTCTTTTTGGGTTAACACTCCTATGTCTTCTAAGTAGTGTTCCTCTGAGTCAAAGTAAGTATCCATCACAATGGATTCTAGATCATCGTCATTCTTTTCTTCTTCTATGAACTCACTAGGATCACACTCTTCCAACAAGGGCTGACACATGAACACTGAAATATCATAACCCTCCTCATCACAATGGGGTGTCCATTGTTCCTCATTGACTGCAATGTCCATGGTAGCTAAGATTTCTGCCCAACCATGAGGCTCAAATTCCTCATCTGGAAATATCATCAGTGTATAGGCTGGGTCTTTTATTGGTCTATCTCCTGGGGGAGTTCCTTCTTCTCTCTCTTTTAGGCGCTTTTCCTCTTCCTCTGCGACCTTGCACATCCACAAGTGAGTATCTTCATGCAACCAGGATGGTTCAGGTGAACTTCCAGAATGCACGGAGATAGAGTCCTCTTTCGTTTTGTGGATAGGATTCCACTGTAGGGGTGGTACATCTCTGAAGGTGTGATCCTTCAGATTGACCTTGGTGGTGACCCCTAAGTGCTGTAAGTACAAGGAGTTGGTTCCCCAATCCTGTACTATTTGCAATTGTCGTAGGAAGGGTCTTCCTAGGATCATCTCGTAAACATTATTCTTCTCAAAGTCACATATAGCAAACGTATGTTCAAACTCTACACCACAAGTGGCTAGAGTTATCCCTTCAAGCAATCCGAGAGGTCTTTCAAAATGACCATCTGCCATTTGAAGTTTCATTCTCGTTGGTCTCAAGGTGGGTTTGCCCCATCGCTTCCACAGGGAGGTAGTCGCAATCGCAACGCCTGCACCCGAATCCACAATTGCTTTGGTTGTGTAACCTTGATATGTGATCGGAAGATAAGTGTTACCTTCTTCACCTTCGCTCATGTCTCCTATCTTGTCGAGAGGTACTTCGGGTATTTTTTGTTTAGAGCCTACTTTTGGTGCATTGGATTCAAGTTCTGGAACCTGATCCTTCACATGATCCCAGAGCTCCGGTTTTGCCTTGAGGAGTTCCTCTACAGTGAGGTGACATTGAACCTTAGTGTTCTTCACAACATCAGTGTTCCTGGGAATCACTGAGTCTTCATTTCTTACCAATATCGTGGGAGCTCTGATCTGGAGAGATTCAGATTCCCATGGGCCTGTGAAATGAGGCAACTCTTGTAAAGAATTAGATTCAAAATCTAATCTCTCATCCTCTTGTTGCTCTGCTTGATCCCCATAGATAGAGGGAATGTCTTGGGGAATGATCACGAAGATCATCAATCTCAGGAATGGGAGGGAAATCACCCTTCTCCTTGGCCCATTTCTCTTCTTGTATTTCCCGCAAGAACTCTGGAGAGTACTGTTGTATTGAAGGAGGTATTCCAGCATCCGTGGGATTAGGGACATAAGCTCCCTTTGGTGGTGAGCTTCCTCTTTCAACAACTGGTTGAGCCTGTGGAGGTAAAGAAACTTGTGATTTGTTTACCAACTGCTCTAATCTTTCTAGTAAGCCTTGGAAATGCAAATCCGGCTTGACAGAGGTTGTCTGATTGAACTTTTGACTAGTCTCAAGTATAGCTTGAGCTTGCTCTACCATTTTCATGCACATTTTCATCCGTTCAATCTCTAAGTCTGCTCTAGGGTAACTCTTGTCTAGGTTTGCAGCTGTTGGCCCTTCTTGAAGTCGAGCCTGGTAGGCTTTGAACATCATGTCCAAGCCTTCAGGAGTGGGGTCAGCTAATACTGATCCTACTCGGGGTGGTGGGTGGGTTTCGTGAGGGGTATTAGAGGGCGGAGAAAGGGAGGGTGATGGGGATGGTAGTGGTGGAAGTGTGTGGGAGTGCGGTTGAGATGTGATCTCTGTGATTTTTGCCTTGGTTTCTCTCACGCTTTCTTCAAGTTCGTTTATCTTTTTTGCCCATTGTCTCTTCATTCTTTCACGACTATCCTTCCAGGCGCTAGTCCTCTTTTTGGGTATGCTCTCTGTTTCACTCACCTCGGGGCTCTTTTCCTGAACAACATCTTGGTGTCGTTGAAGCGCCTGGGCTCTTGTGATCACCTGCACAGGTGCAGTGGAAGTCACACTCCCTGTGGAGTCTACAACTAACCCAACAACATTGATAGGAGTGATTTTAGGCATGTTATTAGGGTTCTTTGGGCAATCTCGTGGGAGATGTTCTTTCCCGCAGTCTTGACAGAAGCCCTGAATGGTTATTGGTTGAGGTTGTGTAGGGACAGGTAGTGGACAATCACGTACAAGGTGATCTCCCTGACATCTGAAACATGGCCCTCTCGGAAATGGGGGTCGTACCTGCCTAGGTTGAGGTCTAGAGTTGGGGTTTGTGTACATGACATTAGAATACTCAGGTTCCCCACTATTTTCACTTGGGTCCTCATAATAGTATGGCTCGTCATGCTCGGGTGACTGCATGTAGTAAGCTTGTGGGCTATCAATATGTGCGGAGTCAAAACTATGGTCACTTGGATCGCTGTCTGATAGCAATGGGGTGACTGGGACTATGGCTCTATTAGGATTTTCTTCAGTAGAAGCATATTTCACTGGGATCGCATTGGTTGGAGCAGGGGGTTGCTGCACTAGGACTGGTTGAGGCCTCTGCTGCCCTTGATAAGATGGCCGATAAGTTTGCTGTGGTCTGTTGTATTGTGGTGATGGGTACTGATTCTGGTATCTACCATGTTGTGGATATGGCTGAGGATAACTTTGTCTAACAGTTTGTTTGTTATATGGGCAGTCTTGTGCCATGTGATTGGTGTACCTGCGCTCTATGGTGCAGTACTGGCTACTAAGATTCGCCTGTGGTTGGGCCATAATGGGGCATACACTTGCCATATGTTCGCCGCCACAATTGTAACACCGCTTAACTGGGGCAAATCTCAGAATTTGCTTGCTAGAGACACCTAGTTTTTGGGCTACCTTCTCTGCAAGTTCCTCGATGGATGTGGATTGACCAGATGTCTGTGTGCTAGAGCCATCAGAATCCTTATAGATTTTTGATAGTTCTAACTCCTCACCTAGATTGTCCTCAATGTCTATGCACATGCGCACGCACTCCTCTATCGTTCTGGGGTCCTTCAGGTACACATATGACCTGAGCTTAGTGCTCAACAATCCGTCTAGGAACAAGGCCACTTGTTTGGCTGGTGTGGGTAACTCCGGCATAGGGCATCTCTCCAGGTACTGTCTAAATCTTCTTCCAGCTAGTCTGACCGTCTCTTGAGGTGTTTGTTTGAAGCTATGAATTAGTGAGGAGGTGTTATGCCTGATTCCACTCTTAGAAAACTCAACAATAAATGCCTCTAAGAGTTGGTCTATGTTTCTGAAATGCCTCTCATTCAGTGGTTGGAACCACGTGAGGGCAGTGTTCCTAAGGGTTAGACCGAAAGCATTATATTGTGTGAATAGGTCCTCCACTTGTTCAGCTTTCAACACTTGTCGAAATTCTGCCACATGGTCATAAGGGTCTCTCGTGCCATCGAAATAATTCTTCATGGACTTCACCAGTTGGGTTGGTCGTAGGGTCCTAGTGTGTTCTCTCGGCCTTGGCAAAGGAAAATCATCAATGTCCCGGTGATTCCATGGGGTTCTATATCTCTCAGGTTCTACTCTATTCCTTTCAGCTCCCGTTCTTTCTCTTCCCAGGGAGTTGGCAAAACTTACCTCAGGTTTGTCTCTACTTCTATCTCTTTGAGCTCCGTGAGCTTGGGAGGTCCCAGCTCCTTGGTGACCAAAGGACACATTAGACCTTGGTTGGGGAAAAACAAATTCACCCTTCCAAGTGTAGGCATGTCTGCCCTGCTCAGTGACCACGAAGATTCTCTCTGATGCAGTGTCTAGGTAGGTTACTTGGCCTGGACTATCAGGGTCTTTAAACTCGTAGATTGTGAGGGTATTCACCTCCTGAGGTTGAGAAGATCTATATCTCCAAAAAGCCTCATCGGTTTCTCGATTTAAAAGCAGATCTATGCTTTTATTATCTTGTGGAATCCGCTCAGGAGTCATGATTCTGGTCAAGACAGACTTACCACGGGGAGTTCTTGGCTCTCTCTCTAAGTTCCCTTGCTCTATATCACCCATGTCGGTCTCCGCAATCACATTTCCAAACTCATCAGTTCTATCAGGAAGAATGGTGACTACATATATAGTCCCCTCTTTATCTAGGTATGCTCCATTCTCAAACTTGACTACCGGGTGGTCTATTCCATAGGGTTGATCGGGGTTCTTAATCTGGACCACTGATCTTCTCAGTCCGTCTTCATAGATGCGAGCACCTAGACGATTCGTCCTGATATATTCCAATTGAGTCTTATAAGGCCCCTCTGGCTTTTCTAGATAAGCCAACCCTGAACTACCTACTGGTCTCTCCATGTGATAGGACCTCTCAGAATCATTGGTTTCTGATCTGGGAGTGTATGGGTACTCACTCAACTGCTGGGCCCAAGACCTGGCAGTGTGATTGACACTAGCTTCAGAAGATCTGAGGCTTCGTCTGTCTCGGCCTAAGTGTCTGCCTGATCTAAGGTTCATATGCCTGATTTATTTACCCCCTGGGCCCCAAGCACGCTCTCGTTGCAGGTTGATTTTGCACTAATCACTTGGTTCTTTTTAGTTGAATATTATGTTTATGGTCTTGTCTGTCTGAAATTGCGTCGTCAGGAGTACTTAAGTGGATTTCCGCACTTGATGAGTGATCGATTCCCGTTTACCTTTTGTCCCTTAGGGTTTTCGCACTTAAGACCTATTTATTTTCTTGCACTTGGTTGATCAATTCTCTTGGACTTGATTCGTGCCTAACGTTGCCCTAGTTAATTACCACACCTAAGTCGTACTTAGCCTAGGCTAGGAATTGACAAAGGAGGGTTATGAGATCTTCCAACCTCAATCAGCTGGTTGATCAGACAGCTACGCAAACCCAGGAAGCCTTCTCCCAAGCTCGGTACTCACCCTTGCTAGCTTGCTTTGATTGCCTTGAGTGCCCACAAAGTTCCTGCAAAAACTCACCAGTTAGTATAGCTTTATCACCACAAATAACTGGAAGACACACATCAATATTTTTAGTCCCCCTGGAGTAACTCACTGTACCCCCTGAAATCTAAGAACAACTTAGTTCCACCTAAAGGTTAACTTAAAAATGCATGTTCTAAAACTCCGCGTATGATTTTTACAAAAACCAGTCGAGGTCCACGTAGGATTCTCAACGAGCTTTCCAACGAGACCAAAATCTCATCAATCGGAGTTCGTATGGTCAAGTTATGACCATTCAGGCACTATAGGGTCAAAACAGGCTCTCAGGGTTCAGGAGATCCCTCTCTAATTTCTAGGTCTTTTGCCCACTTCCAAGGTTCTAAGTTATACCAATATGTCTTAAAATCAAGCTCAACTACCCTCTCAATCACTCAAAAATTAACTCTCAATTTTCATGCGTTAATGGCCGTGTATCGCGATAGGTCGGGTCGGGGTGTCGCGATAGCTCGGAGTGTCGCGATAGCTCGGAGTGTCGCGATAGCTCGGAGTGTCGCGATAGCTCGGAGTGTCGCGATAGCTCGGAGTGTCGCGATACCTCGGAGTGTCGCGATAGCTCGGAGTGTCGCGATAGCTCGGAGTGTCGCGATACCTCGGAGTGTCGCGATAGCTCGGAGTGTCGCGATAGCTCGGAGTGTCGCGATACCTCGGAGTGTCGCGATAGCTCGGAGTGTCGCGATACCTCGGAGTGTCGCGATACCTCGGAGTGTCGCGATAGCTCGGAGTGTCGCGATACCTCGGAGTGTCGCGATAGCTCGGAGTGTCGCGATACCTCGGAGTGTCGCGATAGGTCGAGATATGGTGAATTTTTCTGTTCTAGCTAGTGTTCCTGGGAGCTCTAGGCCTGGGCAGTGTCGTGGTGCACTCAGAATCGTGAGAAGGTGAAATTTTCGGAGTGTCGCGATAGCTCGAGCTCAACGCCTCGGGGACTGTGCAGACAATTTCTGTACCTGCTGAGCTTGCTGGAGGTGATGATGGAGCTGCCACCTGCAAGAAACATGCAAAAAACACGCAAAAACAAGCACACACACTAGCTCTCTCTCAAACTCGCACACAACAAATGAGGGAATGATAAGGAAGAGGGAATATGTAGTGGAGAAGGAGGTGGAAGTGGAGATGGAGATGGAGGTGAAGATGAAGATGAAGATGGAGAAAAATCAGAAATTTACCTACTACTTACCATTCCAACGCGTCCTCTCTACGTCTTACCATCACACGCTCGTCCTCAAAGCTCGAATCCCCGGCAACGGCGCCAAAATTTGGTGTAGCTCAGTGATGAGTAGCACCTCCTTTAATGTCAATCGGGGAAGACATGAGGATGGTATGAAGACCTCGAGCAAGTGACGGCACAAGTGCGTGAGTGAGAAGCACACTAACATGCACACACATACACACACACGCGCACACACGGCAAGAACAAAGAGAGTAAGACAATGGAATCCCTTCTATTGCAACCAAGTTCTCATACAAGCTCAAAACTACAAGAAGCTCCCTCAAAATGAGCTCTCTAGCTCTATTTATAGTTTTTGACTAGCTTTGGCCCTGTCCAGACCTAGTGTCCGGCCTAGTTAAAAATTAGGTTCTAGGGCTTATTTGAGGGCCCAAACGAGATCTAAAAATTATGAAAATTGACAGGCAACTACTTCTAAGGCTCCCCAAGCTCAAGGACTCCTCGGCTTGTACAAAATGGAGCTACCAAAAAGGTGAAATGATATTTACAAGGGTTTGTAGTGATGAGAATCACTTTAGAATGCTGTGAGGGTTTTGGAAAAAATGAAGGGTTGCCTCAGTGCTAGATCTGCATGTGTGTCCGTACTTGCTTCTTCCCGTATACTGTCAACATATGCCTATTGCCCTAACGGGCTACTTGTCTTTGTAAATTCTAGTGGTAATACATTCATTATTGTGTGTTGTGCTCCAAGCTTCTTCTTCTTCCTTGTGTTGTTCATGTGTTTTCACAGATGTCTAACTCCAACACTTAAATGGTTTTAATGACTTTATGAGAGAACTATTGGGTGTGTGTAGAAGTGTGAGAGACACACAAGGAGTGCAAATGCAGCAAGACACACAAAGAAGACGATGGCTAGAATAGCTCTCTCTATTGATGATGAACTGAACAGAGAGTATCAAGTATGTGGGAACATGGGGAAAAAACCTCTAGCCAGCACTAGAGTAAAAAGTGCCCATGCATAGGGAAAAGGTTCACATCAAAGCTACTCGAGAAACACATAAGTGTAACAAACCCTCTAGAGCGAATGATGTGAACACATACAAAGAGTGACAGATCAGCCCCTAGAGGGTAATAAACCTAAAGCTTTGCAAAAAGTGTCAAACTTTTCCCATGGAAGAGCTTTGGTGAATATTTCTACCACATTATCTTGTGTAGGCACATATACCAAGTCAGTATATCTTGCATGAAGGCACTCTCTCACATAGTGATAATGCACCTCAATATGTTTGGTCCGTGCATGAAACACCGGGTTTCGTGCAACAGCCAAAGCACTCTGACTATCAGTGAGAATATGCATAGCAACATCAATCTCCATGCAAGGATCCATCAATAAGCATCTCAGCCATATACACTCAAGTATAGCTATGAAACTACCCTATACTCAGCTTCACAACTCGATGTTGCGACTGTAGGTTGGCTTCTTACTCAACCAAGATATGCATGAGTCTCCAAGCAAAAAGCAATTACCACTAGTGGACATGCGAGTATCATAGCAACTAGCCCAATCACTATCCGTAAAAGCATGAAAGCATGGCTGAATATCTCTACCATAAAAGAGACTTAAGCTCAAGGTGCCTCAGAGATATCTAAACACATGTTTCACTACTTGCCAATGCTTAGTTCCAGGGCTATGCATGAATCGACTCAACTGGGAAACTGCATACTATATATCCGGCCTTGTGTTGCATGCATATATAAGGCATCCCATAGATTGCTGATAAAGAGAAGTGTCAAATGCATCACAGGAATCCTCAACTGAGAACCTAAATCCTGTCTCAACTCGTGTGGAAATTGGCTTGCAATCCTCAAAGTCAAAATGTTGAAGTCGTTTCTCAACATACTTTGCTTGATGCATAACAATTCCCCCCTCAATGGATACAAACTGGATGCCAAGATAGTAGCTCAAAAGACCAAGATAAGTGACACCACAAGTATGCTGCAAATCAGCCATAAGAATGTCAAGTTTTGCATCACATGACCCAGTCAAGAGTATGTCATCGATATAAAGAACAAGCACTATAAGATCAGCCCCATCTTTGTGTACATAGAGTGTTCTTTCAATTGAACTACATGTGAAGCCAAGAGCAACCAAGTGCTTATGTATTTTGTCATACCATGCAGGTGGAGCTTGCTTGAGACCATAGAAAGCTTTATGCAAGTGATAAACCATATGATCTTTCCCTTTCATAGCAAATCTAAGAGCTTGCTTCACATAGACCTCTTCTTGGAAATCACCATTCAAGAAGGCTGTTTTTCTGCCCAACTGATGCACTTTCCGACCTTGATGGGCAGCCAATGCAACTACAGTACAAATGGTAGTCATGCATGAAGTAGGTGCAAAAGTTTCCTCATAATCAATGCCATATTGTTGCACATATCCTTTAGCAACCAATTTAGCTTTGTAGCAATCAATGCTACCATCAGATTTTCTCTTAATCTTATAAACCCACTTTGTACCAATGGCATTCTTTCGTTTTGGCAATTCACATAACTCCCAAGTACCATTCCTATGTATGGAATCCATTTCTGAATGCATAGCACTCATCCATTGTGGATCATCACATGCATCTTCAAAAGAAAGTGGCTCTTCATTACATGTTGTAGCAATAAGAGACTAATCCACAAAATTACTGACGCATGGCGAGAGCTTGATCTTGTTCTACCAAGTAAAGGTGCACTCAATTTTGTTGTCCTACAAGGTTTGTTTCAACCACTTTGGCATAGTTTGTGCACTCTTGATAGACATGTGTTCATTATGTAAGACATCTTCAATATGTACATCATGTGTGGGCTGAATCTCATGCTCATTTTCAGCCATATTTTGATGCAAATGTTTAGCCATATGTGGCTGGAAATTTCCAATATTTATGATAATTTTTGGCTGCAAAAATTTCAGCCATGTTTGGCTAGAAATTCTCTACATTTTCAGCACTATTTTGCTGGAAATTTTCAACCCTTTGAGCCTCAGTTGGCTGGTCTACATGGCCATGGCCAACCGCATCATTTTGGAACAAAGGCATGAGTGTATCGAACACATCTTGTGAACTAATTGTTGGCTGTTTTTTGCATTCAAGTAGAGGGAAAATTGAATTTTTAGCAAATACCACATCTCGACTCACAATAATTGTGTTTGTCAATGGACGGTACAAATGATATCCCTTACTTTCAGAACTATAACCAACAAATATACATTTCTTTGCCTTGTCATCAAGTTTGTGACGTTGTTGTGATGGCACAAGTGCATATCCCAAACAACCAAATGCATGCATATGACTAACCATAGGCTTATAACCATTCCAAGCCTCATAACAAGTGATGACTTGCAATGCTTTTGTAGGGCAGCGATTCAACACATAGTTTGCACACATGAGCACTTCCATCGAAAACTTATCCAGAATATGCTTTCCTTTAACCATACATCGTGGCATTTCAAGTAGAGTTCTATTTTTATGCTCCGAAACACCATTTTGCTGAGGTTTATATGGCATCATACATTGGTGTGAAATACCTCTTTCACGAAGAAAAACATTAAACTCATGGGACATGTATTCACCAACACGATCCGTGCTAAAAATGCTTTGAAGCAAGAAAATACCTCATTCTTTGCTTTCATGGGATACACCCATGTATGGCGAGTAGCATCATCAATGAAGGTAACAAAATATACATGCTTCCCAAAAGATGGAGTCTTGACATGACCACATACATCACTATGAACAAGTTGCAATTTTCTTGTAGTGTGTGTATGACTATCTTTTCGAAAAGAAGCATGATGCATTTTTCCAAGAATGCAACCTTCACATGCATGCTTTTCAATGGAATCCTGTAGGCAAACCAATAAGCATGTCCTTCTTTTGCAAGTAAAGAAAACTATTGAAGTTCAAGTAACCAAAATGAGCATGGCAAAGCTCCATTTCAGCCATGGAAGAAGTATGAGCAACCAAGGCATTTGAGGCAGCCCTCTTGTATGTATCAATGCGATACAAATCATTACATAATGTATCGGACATCTGGATAACATCACCATTGCTAAAATCATGAACCATATACTTATCATCAACAAAGTGTACATGAAGTCTAGGTTTGGCAATCAACGGAACTGAAATTAAGTTCTTCTCGATACCGAGCACATACAATGCATTTTTCAAGGGAATCACACCTCCATTTGTAGTGGTAAACTCAATTTCTCCTACTCCAATGAAAGGATAGGAGGCATTGTTTGCACACACCACATGTCCTCCTTTGGTCGCATCTTTCAAAGAGGCAAAAAATCTTTTGCATGATGTTATGTGCTTTGAAGCACCACTATCAAAGAACCAATCCGAATCAACCTCACTCACAACCATACATTTAGAATGCAAAGAAGCATCATAATGACATCTAACAATACATGCCCAAAAATCTTGAGCCATGTTAGCTTCATCATTCTTTGCATTTGCTGAATTTGCAGCAATAGACATGCCGGAATCCTTCTTCTTTTCATTGCGTGTAGAAAGCTTTCTACACTCATCAATAGTATGACCGGCCTTTTGACAATATTTGCATCTCTTCTTCTTTTGCAAATCAGCATCATTAGAGGAATGAGTGGAAGGGGAAGGTTGAGCCGTTGGTTTTGATGAACCTAAAGCTAAACCATACTTTCTTTTCCCCTTTTGTGAGATAGCAATTGCTTGTGTTCCCTCAATCAAACCACTCCTATTCACTCTAGATTGCTCTTCTTCCAAAAGAAGATATGCAACCTCATCAAAGGCATACATATTAGGATTTCCTTTTGCAACAAAATGGAGTGTAGTAGCAAAGCTTTAAAAAGATTCTGGTAATCCTTTCAACAATGTAGAAATGAGTGATGCATCCAAAATAATCTCATCTATGTTTGCCGATTGCTCTTTCAAGTCCTTGATGCATGTCACATACACATCCACCGACTCATTTTCAGCCATAGATACATCCTCAAGTTGCTTCCTCAAGTATGCAACACGTGCTTCATTACACACGGCATACAAAGAAACAAGAGTGTCCCATGCCTATCTCGATGTAGAACATGACGGAATGTGTGGAACTATATGGCACTTCACTGAAAGCACAATCAAAGCATGAGCTTGAGCATCTTTTCCATCCCATCTAACTTGCTCCTTTGTAGGTGGAGAAGGAGAAAACACTATACTCGAAGAAGAAGCTCCATCTGTGACAGTAGACCGTGAAGTGGAAGAACCTGCAGGTCTTCGATCTACATCTGCCACTATGTTCCAAAGTTGTTTAGCAATAAGAACATGCTTCATCATGTAAGACCACATCGGATAGCTGGTCTGATTAAGCTTATCTTTAGCTTGAAGCATGCCAAACAAGTCATTGCTGCCTGCCATTTCATAAAAGAACAAGAATGTGACAAAATCTTTACTTCGACGAAAGCTGAAATGAATGCTGGAATTTCAGCTCACAAACCGTCACTCCGATTCTAACTACACGAATGGCTTCAAAATGGGGGTAAAAATCTAGTGCAACTGATGGAAATGCTTCTTGGCTGCTGAAATTCATTGTTCTATGCTCGGAAGTTGATTTGCACTGTTAAAAGTGTGTGCACGCCGCAATGCAAAAAAGTGAAACTTGAGAAGGAGCTGAACTTGCTTTGATACCACTGTTGGGTGTGTGTAGAAGTGCGAGAGACATAGAAGAAGCACACACAAGGAGCATAAATGCAGCAAGACACACGGAGAAGACAATAGTTGGAATAGCTCTCTCTATTGACGATGAACTGAACTGAAGTAAGAGCTGAATAATATCGCTAAGTATAAAGTACCACCACATATGAGAGTATCAAGTATGTGGTAACATGGAGAAAAAATCTCTAGCCAGCACTAGAGTAAAAAGTGCCCATGTATAGGAAAAAGGTTCACATCAAAGCTACTCGAGGAACACATAAGTGTAACAAGAACCTGTAGTGAGAAAGCTATGTAATAAAATGTATGTCTAGATACTAATGCTTGGTGATTCTATGAAACAAGAAAAATTCTTGGAGGACTTTCCTCATGGAATAGAGCAAATAGAATTTGACTTATTTGAGAGAATTATTAAGTAATGATTTTTTTTGCATTTTAGTCTTCTTATCTTTTCTCCATTATTTGCACCATGTTGAGTCTATGTTTCATTTCCAATACACATAAAACAATGTAAATACACATATGTTTATTTCTTTAGCTTGCGCAATTCATTTGCACATATAAACAGATGACAATCAATTTAAAATTAGATTCTAAGAAGCTTCTTCATCAAATGCTCTCTTACCCCTTACACACCACAATTGTTTGAAAATGCACATAAAGTATGCATGATAGGGTCTCCCTACATGACCTTGCATCAAGGCATGGATTGAGCTTTACCTATGCACACAAAGAGATTGAAAGGATTGATGTATCCTTATAAAAATATGTATGTGAGTGAGTGCATAAGCGTCACCATCAGATGCCTTTTATCCTAATGATTACACCATATTTGTTTCTCCATACATTTCAAACTATGCATTCAATAGGGCTACATCATAGGGCTATACATAGACACTTATCTTCTGATCCCATCCACATAACAAATCAAGCAAACTAATATTTCAGATGAAATGAATTTTGAAGAAACAGGTTTCTTGGACCATCAAGGACGTTGTGCAGGTTTGGTGGGGGTGAGTGTCATATAGATTCCCATCCCTACTCTCACTTCTAATTGCTTCAAATCAAAACATTGTTCGAAACAAAGGTTGAAGATATCAAGCTCTTACAGAATCGTATCTTCCCTTGTGCTGATGCACAGAGGCTCAGGCATTGAAAGTCACACAAAAGATGGCACTTTGAATCAAATCGGAGTGGGCTGACTATAGATTTATTATATCAATGCTCAAAGAAGCTTAAAGTTCATCCAAAAGTGCAAAAGATTAAATAATATAAGTATGGTGATCATGTTTTTCCATCACTAAATTGAGCATATTATACTTGCGCTCTTTCTGGGGAGAAAATGCCGACGCATGCACAAAAGGAGGGGGCCGCATGCACAAAGGGAGAGGGTGCATGCACAAAAGGAAATAAGGAAGGCGCTGCGTATTCAGAGGAGGCCAATCATCGATCTAGTGCTGGCTATTTCACGCTTGATTTGAAGCCGGGACGGAGGGGATCTGCTGTGGAGAGGCACTACATAATTAATCTCTGACGTTCTTCCATGAAAGCTGGATATGAGGAGGCACAAGGGATCGGAGGCCAATCTTCACGTTAATTCTGATGGAGGACCACAAAACAAGTTTTCTTTCCGTCATCGATCATGATCTATTCATTTCGACAGTATAAGAGGGATGAGGACAATTATATAGCGAACGATAAGCTTTTAAAGCTGGCACTCGACATGGGAAACAAGTGAGTTTACTGATGACAAGGGCTTGAATTCAGAGACGGAACAGAAACAACAGGAGTTTGGGTGTGAAGGAATGATCCTCAGATAAATTAAGGTACGATGATGATTTTGGGTGTCGACACCAACATTCCAATTATGCTTTTGGTGATCTCTGACACCATCCTCATACATTTGACATCGCGAATTCAAATCTGACATCGTTATATGCACTAAGTCCCATGCTTCACCTCACGCACCTCGTCGTTTCAGTTTCAATGATCTATTTTATGATGTGAGTGAGTGAGCCAATATACAAATATGATAAAATTCCTTCATTCTCATTTTGCCTAGAATTTTGACAGCATTCGTGCTATGATAATATCATTCTGACGATCTATGCGCTTGTCTTCACTGTGCGCAACTTCTTCAAACTCTACACGAAAATATGTTTACTGACAATGATGATTGTTTTTATTGTTTGATTATCTGTTATGAAGCTATATACACTTCAATTTTTCAACTAACCGATTGTGTTGGATGTTTCCGAAACAAAAACTCATGAAATTGATTGACATCGGATGTGATATCTGAAATAACATCCGAACTTCTCACTACAGTTGTGGCGACATTCTGTTAAATCATATTTTGAGATTATGTTCTTGAATTGCACTTGATATAGACGTTTCTCAATAGAATGCAATGAGAATAACTTTCTGAACAATATTTATGTTACATATAAGCGACCTACGTAAGGTGATAAGTTAGCTAATGGTCTGAAGCAACTTAGCACCATACAACTCGGTTGCGAGAATCCATAAAAAAAACATCAATAGTGCAATCGGTTTTGTGAGAAGTAAGTTTGATGGATCTCGGTAAATCAAGCAAGAGAAACACATCTATTTGAGTCCTTAATATTTGATAATTCTTCCATCTAGAAACGTATTTAACTGGCATTAAGTTTAATTGTATCCATTTCATATCTTGCGATACTCATCACTATAGAAATATGGACGTGTTTTGGAGCAACTTTTGCATTCGAGAATTGATATTTAGAAGCAAAAACGAGATTTAAATCTAGCTACATGTCTATAATAGAACAATTCACGTAGAATATGCATTATTAAAACTGTTCATTGTACGAAATGCATTTTATGTCAATAGATAATTGACCAGCACATAGTTGTTTTTACACATTGTCAGCATGGGCTTTGACTCTATGTGTTTTTCTTAAGAATATATGATAATATCAGTTGATAGTAGTAAACAAATTCAGAACTTATATGTTTTTCATTACAAAGGTTTAACATCATTGACTGAAGGTGTATATGAATTTATGTGTCGAAATTACATATAACTGATGTGGATATATTTCTACCATTGATTACTAACAATCTTTCAAGTGCTAGAGAATTACCTGAGTTTGCTAGAACCCACCCTCCATGAAAATGCATGTGATGAAGTTAAGTCTCTAATCAATTTTTTTCAAGTTTTGCTTTCTTACGAGTCGAAAGCTAAATTCAAAAGCACCTGAGATTGCTCCAAGCACTTGGCATGCACCATTGGATTGGCGATTGATTTGATCCACCAACGGAGCTTCCATATACTTCTGACAACATGCAAATGTAGCAAGTGCATTAGTAATTCCAAAAGGCATAACCATGAATTGAGAGTGACCAATATGAGTTCTAAAGAAAATCTTATAAATGTCATTTTGCGTCATTCATATCTGATGATAATCTGATTTAAGATCAATTTTGCTAAAGACACGTGCAATCACAAAGTTTATCTAGCAAATCATCTATCCTAGGAATAGGATATCTATTTTTAATTGTGATCTTATTGAGAGCTCTGTAGTCAATGCACATCCTATAAGTCTTTTTTGTTTTTTCTACTAAAAGAACATGTAATCGAAAGGGAGAAGAACTAGGCCGTATAAGTCCTTTGTGAAGTAGATCCTTAACTTGATTATCTACTTCTTTTTTATGTAAAGGTCCATGCCTATAAGGTGCTTCATGGGGAGGAGAAGTACCAAGAATTAAGTCTATACTATGGTCCAAAGATCCCCTAAAAGGTGGTAGTTTAAAAGGAAAATCATTCATAAAGAAATAAAATCATGTTAAGTACCATCATCATGTAAAATATTAACAACTCTACCATTAATAGTACCTTGCATGCAAAGTAAAGAATGAATAGAAATTTTGTTACCCAAGGTACTTAGATCCTTTTCCAATGCTTCTTCAGTCCAATCAGGTTGAGTGTCTTCATAAAGCACCTCCATGTTGTGTACTTGAGCTGCGACAAGGATCCATGTCATTAGTTTAGAACCTACATTTAGATTTAGTATAACCAAACTTTTCACAATGCCAGCAAGTGATACGGGGCCTCTTTTGTTGAGGACCAATTATCATAGTGTGAAGGATTGAAGGTTTTGTAGGTTATAAAGGGGTTTTCCTGGGTACTAGTAAGAAATTGGATTGAGGAGGATGTTGAAAAGTAGGTGGGCAATAAAAAGGATGGGAAGAGAAGGTAGTGAAAGGATGCTCAAAAGGAAAATCTGGCTTTATTGGGTTTTCTCATTGGTGCATTTGTTGTAAATCAATGGACTTGGTAAAAAAGAAACTTCTTCTCAGCATCATGTGCAAAAGAAATAGCTTCATAGAGGGGTCGTGGGACATAGTGTGTCGAGTTTACCTTGGATGCCCATCTCCAAACCATCTTCATACTTCTGTTGCAAAGTACCTTCAGGAACTATTTCAAGTGAATGAATAAGGAGTAGTTGTTGCCAAAAGCATTCAGTATAGGTAGAAAAAGTATCCCCTTCCTTCCATCGAAAAGTTGTCCATGATCAACGAGCATGTAAGTGGAACTGGGGATGAAGGAAGGACTCCTTGATCTTTTCTTGAAATGCAATCCATGTGGTGGGGCGGTCGGTGCTATGCTGCAAAACATTGCACCATAATTGGGCCTTACCCACCAAATAACTAGTAATAGATTTCACTTTCTCGTTTCAGAATATGATTTGTCAAAATAAAAATCATCACAGTAAGATAGCCATGAAAGAAGAAGTTGGCCATCCTTTCACCCATCGAATCGAGAAAATTGGAAATTTGTGGCTCCAATCTTGGATTGCGTGCCTTGTTCTTGGGTGGTGATCATGACATTTACCACCCTAACTAGGTTATTGTCATCACTCTACATTTTTTGGAGTGCAGCATCACGTTCTTTAATCTCATTTTGGGCATGTTGGAGTTCGTTTCACGAAGGCTCCAATTGTTGCTCAATTGGTACCTCGGGTAGGGGTGATATACCAAAATCCATGGTAAGAATTATGGGTAGGGTCCATGGCCTAGAATTATGGGTAGGGGTGATATACCAAAATCCATGGTAAGAATTATGGGTAGGGTCCATGGCCTAGATAGGATGATTGAGACGGATTCCAAATCCCAAACCGATGCCATGAATCATAATTGGATGCCGAGAAACCACCTCCACAGATGTGCCTTGGCTCTGATACCATTATTGATTGGATCTTGTAGACACACATATGTAGAGATAGTAAAGAAACAAAATCTCACATAAGCATAAACAGAACGAATAGAGACAAGAGGTTGGACACAAGATTGGGTACCATCTCCCTCGACATACTCTGATGGACGACTCTATGAGAGTATGTGTATTTATAGGTATTTCGCATTATGTCTTGAATAGAAGATACATGAGCCTGTAGCACTTCGATAAGCATGCATTTATGAAAATCTACTTTATTTACAAAATTATCACTTTCTAAGTGATCTACTTTTATAAAAATATCACTTTCTAAATCAATCTATTATTTTTACAAAAAAATATTTAAAATACTATCTTTTAACTATCTTAAAAAATATGTGAATAAGTCCATGCGCATTCACACCCTCGTGAGTCTCACATGCTAAATCAAAACACAAGTCACATTAAAATCCTCAAGACATTAAAATCCATATAACATTCCATTATTTCATAAAGTATAACATGTTCTCTTGCCAAGGTGGTGGAACTTGATTTTGGTTAGTTCCAACATTGGAAGCTTCAAGTGTCATGACCAGTTGATGTGAGCTATGACAAGAAGTTCATTGTCTGCTCTCTAGATCTTTTGTGAGCATTGAGTGAAGGTCTTGGTAGCAGTATTGAAAGCTTGGTAATGCTCAAGCTCACGTTTCTTTGTTTTGGAAGTAAATCATCATCTCTAAATGTTCTTGTGTTCATCTCTAGAATATTTACATGGTTTTCTGTATAGGTCAGTGGAAACAATCTAAGGGAGCTCCTACTCTAATGTTGTACTATCCAGATGCTAGACAAAGTGCTCTTGCTCTTTTGGGGAATCTTGCAAAGGCAAAGAATAGTTGTATTAATTTTTTTTATGTAGTCACTATGTTGATTTTAGTGCTAGAACAAGCTTGTGTGTTGCATTGGCAACCTTGTTTGTCAAATTTTTTGAATCTTGTAGTCAAGCAGCTGGTAATTTTGTAGATTTTTTACTTGCCATTTTGTAAGTTGAATTCATCATAATAGAATCTAATCACATGAAAAGGAGCAGGGTTTAGATATTAAAAAACATGTTTTGGTTTCCAACAATGCGTGTTGGTCTATCGATAAGATTTCTATCAAGGTAATCTTGGTGTAAAAAGTGGAATGTAATATCAATTGCATGCCTTGTTTTGGTTTATGGTACTTTTGATAATTGCATCCTTGGTTTATAGATTGGAAAAGAAATATCATCCATAATTATCGATGTCATATTGACTTGTGCCAATTTTTCTTGCTACAGAGGTATGACCATCAAGTGCTAGTTAATTTAGCATAAGTTGTGATGAGAGAGAGAGATGATGAAAGAATACTTTATTAGCTGATCTTTTCCAGAATGTATCAGTGAGAGAGATTGTATTTATACTTGTAGAAAAAACACTACAACAAATCGGCCATATACCGAGGTTTACCGATGCCACTGCTGGGTGTACCATCGCGTATAACGACGCCCGCTGGGTGTACCGACGCTTATGATGATGGCATTACTAGGAGTATCGTCACTTATACCGATGACCATATCTGCAAAAATGTTTTTGGGCACAGTGTCTTGTCTTTTGCTACAGCAACATTACCATGATGTTGCTTAGCAAAAGACAATACACTCTGCCCAAAAAAAAATCGAGTACATGTGATGTGTACTCTAATGTCAACCCATTTATAAAATAGAATGTTATTGGACACAAAAGAGATAATCAGAATGAACCATGAACCATGAACCATGTACAAGAGTGTGGAAAACCACTGTCATATATGATGCTTTTACAAAATGTGGCCAAGCATTGCATTGCCATATAAAAATCAAATACAAAATTTTGGTGTGCCATTGCCCTACACATGCAAAGGATGTTCCATATCAACAGTCCTGCAATGAAGAATATTCATGAAATAAGATAAATTCACATGAGATTTACAAACAACAAGTAAAAACCAAGTTTATAAATTCATCACCTCATCGCAAACGCTATCATGAAACGATCGCGCTGCATCCCTCCAAGTCAAATATACAAAACATTAGAGGAACATACATGAGAAGCTTAACAAAAAAAAATTCAATAAATCAAATGGTACTTACAAACTCATGATGCATCGTGTCATTCTGCCACTACCCAAATGTGATGGTCCAATCGTACCTAAACGTGTGGCTGCGGCATCTCGCTGCTGGCCATATCGGTCAGGAGTCTACTGCTCCTCGTCGCGAATCATATCCCATTCCTCAGCATCTAACCATATAGGCTTTCGTAAGCCTGCTCTGCAAGTGTAACGAGCCTCGGATTGTCGACGGGACATAACTTCACGTGCGGTGTGCAGAATCCACTCTGAACTGACAAGAGACTGTCCATCGGCTAGCCCGAACTCCTGATAAATTGTTTGTGTGATATAATTCTTCCGATCTTTATCTTGTCCACTCCATTTCAACATGATAGAGCGTCAAAACTGTATGGAGCAAAGCTGTCGTATATGTGCATGCATTGCTTTGCCAACCACATCCATCACCGGAGCTCCATCTCGGATACTATACATCTTGGAGTCATCATGGTCATGAGCACCCCAAGGTGTATGTGGTGTTCAATGTGGCGTACTACGTGACATACCTACATCTTAGGTACTCGTCCTAGGAGTAGAAGCGGGCGACACAACGTCCATCGCACTGCCTCCACAATAGCTACCTCCTCCAGACCTACGTGTAGATCCACTCCTAAAACCTCCTACTCTAGAGCCTGACCTCGACCTATAAGATGGGCCAGAACCTGTATCACGCTGAGGTGTCAAACTCACATGTCTACTACTAGAGCCAATAGGGGATGGGTGAAAAGATGGTCATGATGGAGTCATAAAGCTAGGAGACATACCTCCAATGGGAGTAGCACCACGCGTAGGAGTGACACCGACAAGAGTGACACCAGCAGGAGTGACACTGGCAGGAGTGAGGCTGGCAGGAGTGAGGTTGCTAGGAGTGAGGCTGGGGGGAGTGCTACCACGAGTGATCCAATACTATGGACTCTAAGAACTACTCCTCTGTCATGGAATGTGGAGTGACTGAAGGACTATCTCCCATCGTGCTCTATAACAAAAGAACTCAAATAATTAGCATGTGATAATAAAGGTGATATAGTGAAATGGTAGTGTACAAAAAACCTAGCAAAAAAAATAAAGAAAAATTAGTACATACAGTTATTTGATTCAAAAATCCTCTAGTCTAGCATCCTCTTACAGATCCGATGCACCGAGAATATCTATCTCTATATTGATGACTTCTAAATCGCTTGCTATGTTGGTTTCTTTGTGATCATCATCTATTGCTTCGTCTTGTATTTCTTCTTCTTCAATGACCTCTTCTTCTCGAACAATGATCTCTTCCTCCTTGACTATCGAATGAATCTCTGAGTCCACTACAGATGGACTTTCTTCTACATCTATGTTTTCACAAATTTGTCTAGTACGTGGGGCGACTTGTAAAATAAATAGCCACTCTAGCTCTTTCAAATCTGGTATAAAAACAACTTGCTCAGAGTATTCGGAAAGTACAAATGTCTCTTTCATCTGTCAATAATTTTGTGGAGTTGACTTGAAGCAAACCGCTTTTATCCCGCCTAACTATTGCATTTCTTCTAGAGGTGACTACTTTGAACCATTTCACAGAAAAAACAATGTAATCAAACTTCCTAAAAGATAGTTTCAAGATATTGTGAATCACACCACAATAATCTAGCTAGCCTTCTTGAGCATTATCATGTCTTGCACTCGCTCTTCTTTTTTGCAAAACGTTCACCATCACCCCTGAAGGGCTTTGCTGTGCAGAACAAGAGGAGGAAGGAGGAGATGGAGGGAGAGAGAAGAGAGAAGAGACGCGCAGACATGCGTGGGAGCCTCGAAACCCACATAATGATCTCTCTGGAGGCAATACTCTATATATGATGTATATATATAAATATCAATATGGGGTTAAGGTCACATGAGCCTTTCATCCCCAATAATCTCCCACTTAAGGGTCAATGTGACCATAAGTGGTAACACATACAGAGAATGATGTAGGACTATACAATAATGTATAGGAAGAGTCCGGATCTCTACGCATACGGATCAACGTACACCAACTGCCTTGAACAAGGTGTATCCATGCACCTCAAACTGCTCTAGACTCATATCGATAAGAGTCGAGCTCATATATGAGTGATGCAAGAACTGATGAAGTTCCTGTAAAGCTCCCACTTGCTCTATGCCTATGTCAATCATCAAACGACTGGCAACTCCAAGTGCAAATGCTCCAATAGCAACTGCAATGTCTGGTCTCAAGCATAACAACTCGTACATCAGACTCTCGGATGCTGATGAAATATGTGCTATCCTGGCTAACCTAAGTATGTGAGCCATGCCTGTATCCAAGGCATCCAAAGCACCATCATCAAGACCAACATATCCTGACATATCTATGTCAATATCTGGCATGAGCGAATCCAAGAATGACTGCATAACTACTGACTCCTCAGCATCTAAATCAGCCATGCTCGCAACCAAGCATGTATCTAGCTGTGCATCCTGAGAGCTAATATGCTCTGCCATACACTGTGTACCATGAGAGCAATCCTGCTCTACCACACCAAGTGTATGATCATGCTCCACATGAGCTGTCTACACAACATCAACACCAAGGTTAAACTGATGATCACACTCTAATAGAGTATCGTCATAATGCTCTACATGAGCATCCACATCATGCTCTAAAGCATGCAACTGATCATCCAAAGTGTGCTCCACATGAGCATCCATGTGATCAACAAAATCATGCTCTACATAAGCATCATGAGCATCCAAAACATGCTCTACATGTGCATCTATCTGAGCATCTGAATGCTGCCATACATGCACATCATGAATATCCATAGACCTATCTATAGGTAGATAAAATGAGACATGATGAGTCTCACATCGCACATAAGGTTGAACTCCCACTGAGACGAGAATGTCTCTCACATGAAGTAACCTGCAGTGGATACCTGTGCCCAATCCTGGCACCTCTAACAAGCATAAGCTGTCCCAACTGCAACTGAGAATGATGCTCACCAAGGAATGCATAACATCTGCTCTCCTGTAACTGGCTAACTGAAATCAAGCTCGTAGGGAATGAAGGCACATAACGTACATGTCTGAGTATAAGTGATGCTCCACTAGGTAGCATAAGGCATACATCTCCTACACCCTCAATGTCATATGTTGTACCATCACACATGTGCACACATCCATGACTCTCACGTGAGAATCGACAAAACCACTCGCGATGTGGAGTAACATGAAAACTGGCTAATGCATCAAGCAACCAAGCCATATGCGTGCTATCCAATGAAGAAGAGGAATCCTGAGATGAACCATAGGAGAAAGCGATATCACCATCACTGGCATTATCAACTGCCATAGACTCTCCTAAAATCACTACCTGACCTGCATCACGTGCATATCTCTGACGTCATCATCACATCTGCGTGAAGCAATGTCGTCGAATATGGCCCTCATGACCACAGTGCCAACATCGAAATCGTCGATGTGATCTATGTCTCACATGAGTCAATGGACTCGCATACATATCATGTAGTCTCTACCATAATGCACTACTCGTCTCCTCATATATAACAGACTCATATATAGAATCCACAAGCTGTAATCGGATAGTGGAGCTAGCCAATGCATCCATATCCATCCATACATAGTCAGGCATGTCACGAGGCCTCTGTGCATCTCTGTGCACATACATGTGTAACCTTGCACGAACCAATGTATGCCACATCTAAGCTTTCGATCTCGAAAAGTCAGTACCATCAAATCGAGAAAACACCATGCTGGCAATCCAAGAGACTAAAATTGTAACAAGAGACTAGAAATAATACTCTATCCTCAATAGGATCATACCTGCATATCCATATGCATAACTCACATCACATATATCTCTGTGGAGAAGAAAACCATGTGAACCACCTGTCACATAACCATGCATCTAACATGCATATAAAACCATGAGCATAAGCCTGCTCACCAACTCTCCAAAGTGACCAAGTAGATGTGAAAGAATCCTATGAAAATTTCGGCAGAGTATCCCTTGTAAACTGAGCAATCAAAAAAGATAACCAATTTCAAAAGAACAATGAGTAATTCGTCACCACCTGTCACTGATCCAATCAAGAAGAATGGTAACTATATATGCCAAAAAACTAATAGCAATGCATGCCAATACAATGATGATGTATCTCCCACTCGAGAATGAATACTACAAGATGGTCCAACCTATCACAAACAACCTGTGACTAAGTCCAAGTAAATGGAGATCAACAATGATCCAAATCTATCGCACAAGCTTCAAGATCCACTAGAGCTCCTTTCTAGTATAAAAGCCGATGAAATTTCGGTATCATCTCCTGTGTAAAATGGACTCTATAACCAAAATAACCATGTGGGAATCACCATTCACATATGCCGAGAATCACACTGGCAAATACATATCAATCAATGACCAAATGCTAATAACGGTGACAAACGAATGTGTAACTAAGGCTCCAATTTGGATCATGTACTTGCAAAGAAAACCAAGATACAAGTACCAACCAAGATCCACAATCAACTCTCACAGAATTGTGTGCAACTAGTAACTAAATCCATAACCAAGTGGCATAAGCAAGATATAGACCACAATGCCACTATACGTCCATGATCAAACTCATGATGACATAAACCTCAAAAAAGAGTATACCACAATGTCATCTTACATGCCAAACGTGTGACAAGTTCATGCTCTACTCTAATATGGAGGAGCTACCACAATGATCATACATGTACAATGCTTTGAAGCTCTGAAAATAAGAGCTTGCACTCCAAAAATTCTCTCTCGAAGAAGTTCCAAAGCAAATTCAACCTCCAAGTGCAATCAGGGTTCTTATAGTGAAAATATGCTGCTCTGTGTTTTGTTGTTTCAAAGGTGATAAACTCTGAATCTGAACTTTTGCTCTTCAGCAAACTTCAAGATCTGAGTCTTGGCTATGTAACGAGATAAAGAACACCTCAATCGGAGGTGTGTAGCTCAAGATATGCTTAAGACAAGCACCTGTTGTCAAATATATGTCTATTGCTTATATAATTAAAATCCTATTTTTATATATTTAATTATATATAATTAATTTATTTATTTAAAACACTAGTTCTTTTTATATTTATTTATCTATATATGTATCCTATTTTATATACTTATTTATTTATATATTCAAATTTTTTTCTTAATTAATCCTATTTTTCTATATTTAATTATATATATTTAATTCAATTATTTAAAACATCAGTTCTTTTTATATGTATTTATCTATATAATTATCCTATTATATATATATATATATATATATATATTCTATTTTTTTTCTTAAGGTTTTTCTATATTTTCTCTTTATATAAATTTAATTGAGTTATCTGTATGCCTAAACCCTAAAACCCTTAAAGATCTAGACCTAAAATATGTATATTTCTGTATGCATGTGTATATACATGTATATATGTATTATATGTGTATGTCTATGTGTGTATATATGTTATGCAGGTGTTAAAACCCTAAAACCCTAATCAGAAAGACCTAGACCTAACACATGTATATATATGTGCATATGTATATATATGTGTATATAGATATGTGTATAAGTATATGTGTGTATGTGTATGTGTATATATATTTACTCTGATTAAAATCCTTAAAATTAAACCTATTTTTATATATTTAATTTATTTATTTAAAACACTAGTTCTTTTCATATTTATTTATATGTATAATTATCCTATTATATATATATATATATATATATATATATATATATATTCAGATTTTTTTCTTAATTAACCCTATTTTTTATATTTAATTAATTTATTGAAAACACTAGTTCTTTTTATATTTATTTATCTATATAATTATCCTATTTTATATATAAATTTATTTATATATTCAGATTTTTTCCTTAATTTTTTTTATAGTTTCTCTTTATATAAATTTAATTGAGTTATATGTATGCCTAAACTGTAAAACCCTAATCTTAAATATATAGACCTAAAATATGTATATTTCTGTATGCATGTGTATATACATGTATATATGTATTATATGTGTATGTGTATGTGTGTATATATGTTATGTAGGTGCTAAAACCCTAAAACCCTAATCAGAAAGACCTAGGCCTAAAACATGTATATATGTGTATGCATGTGTATATATATGTGTATATAGATATGTATATAAGTATATGTGTGTATGTGTATGTGTATATATATTTACTCTAATTCAAATCCTTAAAATTAAACCTAGTTTTATATATTTAATTATATATAATTAATTTATTTATTTAAAACATTACTTGTTTTCATATTTATTTATCTATATAACTATCTTATTTTATATATATGTTTATTTATATATTCAGATTTTGTTCTTATTTTTTTCTATATTTTCTCTTAATATAAATGTAATTGAATTATATGTATGCCTAAATCCAAAAACCCTAATTTTAAAGATCTAGACCTAGAATATGTATATTTCTGTATGCATGTGTATATACATGTATATATGTATTATATGTGTATGTGTATGTGTGTATATATGTTATGCATGTGTGAAATCCCTAAAACCCTAATCGAAAAGACCTAGACCTAAAACATGTGTGTATGTGTATGCATGTGTATATATATGTGTATGTGTATATATATGTGTATCAATATATGTGTATGTATGTGTAAATAGCCTAAAAACCCTAATCCTATTTTTATATATTTGATTTAAAAAAACATTAAAATTGAAATTTTATATATTTAATTATAGATATTTAATTAAAACACTAGCTTATGTGTGTGTATATGTTTGCATGTGCATATGTATGTGTGTGTGTGAATGTATGCATGTGTGTATATGTGTATGTGTGTCTATGTATGCATGTGTGAGTATATGTGTGTGTGTATGTATGCATGTGTGTGTATGCATTCATGTGTGTGTGCATGCATGTGTGTATGTATGTGTGTGTGCGTGTGTGTGTATGCATGCATGTGTGTATATGTATGCATGCATGTGTGTATATGTGTGTATATGTGTGTATGTATGTATGTGTATACATATGTGTGTGTATGTATGCATGTGTGTACATGTGTGTGTGAATGTATGCATGTGTGTATATGTGTATGTGTGTGTATGTATGGATGCATGTGTGTATATGTGTATGTGTGTTTATGTATGCATGCATGTGTGTATATGTGTGTATGTATGTGTGTATGCATGTGTGTGTGTGTATGTATGTGTGCATGCATGTGTGTGTATGTATGCACGTGTGTATATGTGTGTATGCATGCATGTGTGTATATGTGTGTGTATGTATGCATGCATGTGTGTATATGTGTGTATGTATGTGTGTGTGTGTGTATGTTGTCACGAGGAAGGAGATAAGGAAGAGAACTCACACACACACTCTCACTCTCAAGGAGAAGCACACACACAGATTGAGGCAAGGAAGAATGATCTTCTTCTTCTTCTTCTTCTTCTTCTATTACATAAAAAGGAATGTACAAGAATGACCTAAAAACAAGAATACAAGTGCAATATACATAAGGAAAAATCTAATGTCCGTGAATGAGTGAGCTGGCAAGGAACAAATGAGCCATCACTCTTGGTAGATAAATCTAATAAAGCTCAATGAAGTATCCCTGACATATACCAACATGGCCACTATACATGTCAGAGAAACAAAAAACTGGTATGTGTCATCTTGGATCATCACATGTTGAGCTTAATATCTCAATGCTACCCCTCAAGCTCAACGCCATATCCTGTAATCCAAGCATCTCACGGAATGTCTTGAACTTCTCAGCTCCAAGTGCTTTGCTGAAAATATCAGCAACCTGCTCATGTGTTCTCACATAAACAAGATCAATATCACCTGCTAATACCTTCTCTCTGATCAAGTGATAATGTACCTCGATATGCTTTGTTCTAGCATGGAAAACAGGGTTTCGTGCTAATAGTATGCTGCTAAGATTATCACAGTAAATGGTGATAGGATTTTGCACTTCCACACCTAAATCTGCAAGTAGCATCTCTAGCCATGATGCCTCACATGCTACCATTACAACACCTCTATACTCAGCCTTTGTACTTGACAAAGCAACAGTGGGTTGCTTCTTGCTTCTCCATGTAACAGTTGCACTCCCAAGTGAGAATAGAAAACCACTAGTAGATCTTCTATCTGGAATGCTACCAGCCCAATCCGCATCAGTGTATCCATAAACTTGCAAATCTACACCAGCCTCATAAAACAATGCATAATCCAAAGTGGCACTCACATAACGTAGAGTGCACCTCAGAGCATCCAAATGTGGCTCCTAGGAACCTGCATAAACTGACTTTCAAGTCCAACAGTATAACTTAGATCAGGCCTTGTAATTGTGAGATATATAAGACTTCCCACAATTTCCTGTACATAGTGGCGTTTTCCAATGCTTCACTTGATGTAGTGTCTAACTTAAAACTCTGATCTAGTGGCATAGAAATTGCCTTACAATCATCCATACCATACTTTTGCTACATATTCAAGGCATATTGCCTTTGTGACATCCATATACCTGTTTTTGTATGTATAAACTTGATGCCCAAGAAATAGCACAACACACCAAGATCTTTCATGTCAAATTCCTATGTAAGAAGTTTCTTTACCTCTTTGATGCGTCCTTCATTATCACCTCCTACAATCAGGTCATCAACATAAATAGCCACAATAGTGATTCCATCATCAGCCCTCCTTGCATATAGTGAGTGATCCGCATCACACATAGAATTAACCCAATGCTGGTTAAGTAATAAAAAATTTGCATGTCATGCATGAGGGGCTGGCTTCAGCCAATACAAAGCCTTTTGCAACCTGCAAACGTATTCTGGATGCTTTGAATCTTCATATCCTTGTGGCTAGTCCATATATACTTCTTCCTGTAACTCACCATGTAGGAAACCATTCTTCACATCCATCTGATGCAAAGTCCATCCTTTTGCTGTAGCTAATGCAACAAGTGTTCGGACAGTAGATATTTTCGCTACAGGGCTGAATGATTCCTCATAATCAATGCCATATGTCTGTGCATATCCTTTAGCTACCAATCGTGCTTTATACCTGCTTATGCTACCATCAGCATTATGTGTTACTGTGTAAACCCATTTGTAGCCTATGGGTTTCTTTCCTTGCGGCAATGGAACCAGCTTCCATGTATCATTTCCATAAAGTGCAGCCATCTCCTCATCCATAGCTTTTTCCCAATCTGCAATTCCAATTCCATCTTCAAAGCAAGAAGGTTCAACATCTTGTATTACCTTTTTCATGTAGGAATAATGACGAGCCATATAACTGTCATACGTCAATCGTTGCACTGAATTCCGCATCCTCCTAGATCTTCTTGGTCCTCGGTCACTTCTCGTTGTATTATCTGCATGTGCCCTTCTTACTCCTCGAGTCTTCACAGAGGGCAATCCAAGTTCCTCATCAAGACTCTTTTCTGAACCGCTTGAATCTCCATCAACGTCTCCAAAACCTATACATGTTTTACTACCAGTAGAAAGCTTTTCTTTACCTTTCTTGGATGTATTTGATGAATTTGCTGGACTGAAATTTCCACGCAATCTTCCACTCCATGGATTTGAGTTGGAACTATTGCTTGGTGATGCATCTGGTCCACTCAAAACTTGAGATTTTGCACTTGATTTTTTAGCATTTTCTTTGTCATTTGGTTCAAGATTCAGTCCTTCTTTGGCATCTCTATAGAAGCTTGGCATTTCATCAAATACCACATGTCTGCTCACCTTTAACTATCGTGTGAGTGGGTTATAACATTTATATCCCTTTTGCTCAAGGGAGTATCCAATGAAGACACACTTTTTTGCTTTTGGATCAAGCTTCGTCCTCAATTCATCTGGGACATGTACATATGCAATACAACCAAAAACTTTCAGATGTGATAAGTTTGGCTTTTTACCTATAAACTTCTCTTCAGGTGTAACTTTATGTACAACAGTAGTCGAAGTTTTGTTCATGATGTATACAGTAGTATGCACAGCTTCTGCCCAATAACAATGAGGCATATTCTTCTCAGCCATCAAGGCTCTTGCTATTTCTGCAATATGTCTATTTTTGCGTTCAGCAACACCATTCTGTTGTGGTGTGTACCTGCATGAAAACTGATGCCGAATTTCATGAGTTTTTAGAAAATTGCTAAACTCATTTGACATGTATTCACCTCCTCCATCAGATCTTAATGTCTAAATGTACTTCCCTGTCTGCTTTTCCATCATAAATTTAAAATTCTGGAAGTGAGTGACCACCTCGCTCTTCTCTTTCATGAAATGTACCCATAATATGCGTGTATGGTCATCAATGAAAGTAACATTAAACCTACAACTGCCCATAGATCTGGTCTTTATTGGACCCCAAACATCTGTATTTACTACTTCTAGTACATTCTCACTAACATGCTTGTCATGTGGAAATGATGCTCTTGACTATTTACCAAATGCACATACCTTTTGCATTTCTGCAACTTTGAAATTTGGTAGTCCATGGGCAATCTCCTTTGACTGCATCAGTTTCAGCCTTTGCAGATTTGCATATCCAATTCATTTGTGCTAGATTCCTATGTCAACAATAACTCCTGCACCTTTTGCGAACATGGCTGCATTCATTTCAGGAATCTTCACATTTAAGATGAACATCCTACCACTTTGTTTCCTTTGGAAACCAATCCTCCATCTTGCTTGTACTCCTCTATATATAATCCATCAGCATTGAACCTGACTTGTAATCCCTGGTCAACCATTTGTCCAATAGAAACCAGATTCTTTGTTATATTTGGAACATGTAGCACATCAGCAAGATGTTTTACCTTTCCATCCTCCATAGATAGTGCTATGTTTCTTGTATGCTCAATAGGATGTGATGTGTCATCACCTGTTTCAACATATCCAGGAACTAGCAATTTATGCAAAGTACGAAACCATTCCGCATGTGCATGTGATTTGAAGCACCTCAATCAACATACCAAACATTATCATTCGATTTTGAAACACCAGCAGACATCATATTCATCATGTGCTGTTGAACCATAAACAGCTTCTCAGAATCATCTGCACTTGTGGATGCATAGTTGTTTTGCTGCCTTTTATTATTTTGATTCTTCAACTTGCAATCACGTTGAAAGTGCCGAGGTTTACCACAATTCGAGCATCCTTTACTATCATTACCTGAATCATTTCTTTGGAAATTTCTACGACCTCTTTGTCTCCCACTACGTCGACACTGTCCTCTTCCTCTTGCATGATTCTGTTGTTGACCTTGGTCTCAGTTATTGTTTCCTCTTCCACTTCCGAAACCTCTACCTCTACGTCTTCCTCTGCCAGAGTAGAATACCTGCTCAGAATTGGGCTTTCCTTGGGAGTTTGAATCCTCACCAAGATTCTTTTCTTCAATAATCAGCATAGATGCCACATCAGCAAAATTTGGAATATTTTCCCTGGTCTGTATAGAAGTTCTTAATTGCTTATATGCAGCTCGTAAACCACGAAGGCATACTTCCACCTTATCATCATCATCTACATTTACTCCAATAGATGCAAGTGACTCACATATGCTTTTGATTTTCAGGGTATGGTCACTTACTGACATGCTCTTTTTCTCCAAGGTATGCAGCTCGTTCTTGAGTTGCAATTTCTGTGCCTTTGTATTGGTCTCATACAATGTGACCAAACTGTTCAAAGCCTCTTTTGGAGTCTTGGCATCTTGTATGTGCCCAATCATGCTATCCTCTATGTTAATAGATAGCCAATACATTACCTTTCGTGCTCCTTGATTCCATTCCTCATATGCTCGTATCTGTTCTGTAGTCCGATTCCTCTCTGGTAACTGCGGAGAATTTTCTTTCTCTCCTTCAATGTACTTCCAGTAGCCTTTTCCCATCAGGAAATTCATCATTCTGAATCTCCAAGCATGGAAGTTGTTCTTGTCTAGCTTATCGCTCATAAGCTGACTCATTCCACTACAAGCAACACTTCTACTTGAACACTGTTGCACTATGATGTGATAGTTCGATCTCAAAAAAACACAGTTTTCGTGTGCCAACAGTACACAAAGTCGTGTGAAGTTTTGGGTCTGGAATATACGAGTGTTACCGAACACGATGCAAGTTACAGTTTCTAAAACTGACCTGGTTTTTCTATGGGCCCCATCTTGCGGGCTCAAAACAGAGGTTGAGATGGCTCTCAAACTTTGATCTGTCAAAAACGAGTGACCCTAAAGGGATAACTATCGAAAATATTTTGAGGTCTTCTATCTTCACCCCGATTTTCATAGCAAACAGAGGTCATTTGTGAATCACATTTTCCCCATGCCTTACTACATACTCTTCACCGTTGCCTTCTCCACGAGCTCTCTACAGCCATGCTGGCTGTGATACCATGTCACGAGGAAGGAGATAAGGAAGAGATCTCACACACGCACTCTCACTCTCAAGGAGAAGCACACACACAGATTGAGGCAAGGAAGAATGATCTTCTTCTTCTTCTTCTATTACATAAAAAGGAATGTACTAGAATGACCTAAAAACAAGAATACAACAAGTGCAATATATCAAGATCAGTACTTAAGGAAAAACCTAATGTCCACGAAAGAGTGAGCTGGCAAGGAACAAATGTGCCATCACTCTCGGTAGATAAATCTAATAAAGTTCAATGAAGTATCCCTGACATATACCGAGGTGACCACTATACATGTCAGAGAAATGAAAAACTGGTACGTGTCATCTTTGATCATCACATGTTGAGCTTGATATCTCAACATATGTATGTGTGTATATGTGTGTGTGTGTATGTATGTGTGTATGCATGTGTGTGTGTATGTGCATGTATGCATATGTGTATATATGTGTGTGTATGTATGTGCACATGCATGTGTGTGTATGTATACATGTGTGTATATTTGTATGTGTGTGTATGCATGCATGTGTGTATATGTGTGTGTATGTAAGCGTGCATGTGTGTATGTATGCATGTGTGTACATGTATGTGTGTATGTATGAATGTGTAGATGTGTAGATATGTGTATGTGTGTGTATGTGTGTGTGTATGTGTGTGTGTATGTATGCTCTATCTTCCTCTCTTTCATCTCTCTTTATCTCTCACTCTCTCTCTCTCTCTTTATCTCTCTCTCTTTCTCTCTCATCTCTCTCTCTCTCTTTCTCTCTCTCTCTCATCTCTCTCTCTTTCTCTCTCTCTTTCTCTCTCTATTAATAGAGAATAAAAAAATCAATTACAAGTATGTCCCTCTTTTGGATCGTTGTCGTCAAAGCGTAATGTATGTCGTCTATCGTCGAATTCCAAAGAATCGATGCCAAAGAACTTCTGCAAAATCAAAGAGAAGAGAAATTATAAGACCTAAAGCATAGAGAAAGACAAAGGCTAAGAGTACGCGCACCACTTACCAAGATGTGAGATATAAATAGAGAGTGAGAGTGTGTGTGTGTAGAGAGAGAGATCTATGTGTGTGTGTGTGTGCACAAGACAATGCAGGGCGCAATTTGGTTCACGCATGCAAGTTCGACAGAAGCAACCAGTACTCAAACACACGCAAAATGTTTAGTTTTGCTCTCGGATTCCCGGTATGTTTAAAACACAGCCTCGATATATGCGTCGGTATGGCGTCCGTATGAGCGTCAAAAATTTCCAGTAAATTACAGATGCTTATACCAACGCCCATACCGATGCATATACCGACACATATATCGATGCTCATATCGGCAGTCACGAGACATCTCGATGATCTATTTTAAACGGTCATACTGACGGTCACTTGATCGTCAGTATCTTTAAGTGGACTTTTCCAACGTTTATACCGACGCCGGGAGTGACCATCGGTATAGGCAACATCGGTATGCCCCTCACATATTGTAGTGAAAACTCTTACCTTGTGGTCTTCTTTGTTTGGTTTTATTTTGGGGGAATTTTTCCAAGAGGATGGGACATGGAAGAGTCCTCGTAAAATGACTTCAGATACTGAACTTTATGAGAAAGGCTACAAAGAAGGAAAAAAACACGTTATAAATATCCTATTATCTAAGGGTTTTAGTTTCCTAGTTACAAGATTTCTAGCCAATCAAAAGGATTTATGTCAGAACATTTGTAAGAAAATCCAAGAACATTGTGGGGTTATCAACTCTAATATTCCTAGTCTATCAAGTCAAATTGTATAGAAAAAATAGTTAAGGCTGCATCTATCAACATCCCATGGCATAGTGATAGCACCACAAAAGGTTAACATGGTTCTTAAATAATGCGTGCAATTTGTGAGCTTGAAATTCACTCATTCAGAATGGATTCCTTTTGTGAAGTACCTCTATGCATGTGCAAATAGATTGTTGATTGTGAAAACAACATGGGTAGATGAAGTAACATTGAAGGATAATTTGGTTCAAAAGCAAAAGTGAGTTGTAAACTAAGGTTCATTTTTGTTTTAAATCATACACGTAAATGTACACATTCGTACACACACCTACATGAAATACGTATACAGTGTACAATACATGATATATACTTCTTTTTTTCCCTTTGAATAGTGATCCTTTAGATGTAGATATGTGGAAGGGGCATTTTCAAGGGATATAGGAAGAGGGTGTGCAGCACACAAGACTCCAAAGAACAATATCTTATAAATAGTACATATGAACTCTTTTTTTAGCATCTAATCATAGAGAATGGTTCATGTTACAATGTCGAAATTCTTTCTAAAGAAAAGCATTAGCGAATGTTTTTTTCGTCGAATTGATGTAGCAATTGATATTTGACTCATAGACTGAGCATTTTCATCTGATCTGAAATCCTAAGGTCTGCCTCATCGTGATGGGGATACATTCCGAAAGTGATTTTTAACCTTCTCATGTTTGAAAGACCATTTGTGAGGAATAGACGTGCTTCCTACCACCAAACTTTGTTATATCTGTAGTCTAGAAAGAGGTTTTATAGAATGTGTATATGATCCTTGTGTTTTGGGCACTCGAATGAGATTACAACTAGCTATACATTTGTATATTTCATCACATCAAATAGGCGAAGATGTATGTGTACACATGGTTGCTACTGGAATGCAATGTGCATGTGTAGTTCTTATTATATATGCGTGTGCATATTGTGTATGTGTATGTGTATGTGTATGTGTGCACAAAACTATGTATGTCTATATGTGCAAAATGTGCAAGTGTGTGTCTGTGTGTGTACATAAGTGCATGTGTATGTGTGCACATATTGTTTGTTGGTTGTATGTATGTGTGTCTTTGTTGGAAGGTATGTGTGCAAAACGGGTATATGTGCATGTCTATATATGTGTATATGAATGTACGTGTATGCATGTACTATATGCATTGTGTATGTGTGTACATGTGCATGTGTGTGGATGATGTTGGAATGTATGTGTGTGCATTATATATGTCTATAGGCATATATATATATATATATATATATATATATATATGTGTGTGTGTGTGTGTGTTTGTGTGTGTGTGTTGCCCACCAAAATGGACTAACCTATTTTTGTAATTCATATTTTATAATAGGAGAAGGGGTTATATTTTTAAGAGACCCAAAGAATTATCTCCAAAAGTGCAGTGTCTCGTATATCTCAAAGCATGAAACGATGTGACATAGCGAAAAAAAGAGAAAGAACATTACGATGTAATCTATCTGTGCAGAATGGAGAAGAAAGAGATAGTATTCCAAAAGCCACCGAGCAAAAAAGACTATCTTATAGAGCTATCCATGAATGCAGAATGTTTTGTAGTGTGGTTCATGTTGTTGTAAACCCAATTCCAATGTTATTTCCAAACTCTATCGTATTCCCCAAAGTCTATAACATTTACAATAATAATCCAGAATCTTGCGGTGCATTGTTTTCAGTCTGAATTATGTTGCTAAACCTTGATACATATTAAGTGTGCAAAGGGCATTGTATGGAACATAAACACATGTTAAGATTGTGGTATTGTAGACTACAATCCCTGTTCCCGAATCCTATCCTTTGGAGGTTTTGTATGTTTTTCTGACATCCATAGCCCAAATTATATTTTCACATTGGTTTGGAAAGTCAAGGTGCAAGATTGTCCGGACCAGCTCAATTTTTTGAGACCGAGCACTTTCCAGATCAGTGGAGGCTCCACTGGTCCAACTTTCAAGATTATGGAAGAGGGATAGATTTTAGTAGCCAGGACCCAAAATTTTTGAAAGTTGACCAATCCAATGTCAATTCTATTTGCAGTATGAACACCATCAATTTGAACATGAGGAAGCTAAGGAATTTGATCAAATGAAAAATGAAGCTAAAGTGATAGCGACCATGGCAAATGTAGTCACCCTTGAATACTTGAAACCTTTAGCTGTTGTCATCACAAGGTCTGGTCAAGAGTACCATACAGTACAACAACCCGAGCACTCGCCAATGGAACAGAAGAGACACCTGGCATTAGTAGTTGCTAGAGCCAAAGGAGTCTTTTGTCGAAGAAATGCAAGTTGTTGAGGAGAATTTAGAAGAAATGTTTAAAGAACTTAGATGGGATATAGAGAGAATCATGAACCCTGAACTCCAGAACAATGATGATGAAGATGTATAATATTTTTTGCTTAGTGGGTTCGGATCCACTATGCATGCGATTGTTAGCCATCCGAATGGGCTGACCTATTTTTGTAATTCATATTTTGTAATAGGAGAAGGGGTTATATTTTTAAGAGATCCAAAATGTTATCTCGAAAGTGCGGTGTTTCATATATCTCAAAGTGTGAAATGGTGTGACATAACAAGAAGAAGAGAGAGAATATTACGGTATAATCTGTCTATGCAAAATGGAGAAGAAAGAGATGGTATTCTGGAAGTTACAAGGCAGAAAAGACTATCTTACCGAAGTATAAATGAATGTAGTAGGTTCATGTTGATGTTAACCCATTTTCGATATTATTTCTGAAGTCTATCGTATCCTTTGAGGTCTATAACATCTATAATAATAATCTAGAATCTTACAGTGCATCATTTTCAGACTAAATTGTGTTACTGAATCTTGAAACATATTAAATGTGTAAAGGATACCCTATGAAACATAAATGCATGTTATAATTGCAGTATCGTATTCATAATCCTCATTCCTGAATCGTATCCTTTGGAGATGCTGCATGTTTCTTCGACATCCACAACCCAACATATATTTATGTGTGCAAGCACATTTGTGTGTGTGAAAAATATGTATATGTATGTGTGTGCATTGTGTATACATAGTGTGTGTAAAATATGTGTATTCTTGTGTGTGTGTGTATGAAAGTGCATATGTTATGCATGTTTGTAATTGTTGATATGCATGTGTATGTGTGTGGCTATTCGTATTTATGTGTGCAGAATATATTTTTATGTGTATGTGTATGGAAGTATGCATGAAGGTGTGTGCATGTGTATGCGTATTCACATGTGCATGTGTATGTGTATTCACATGTGCATGTGTGTGCCTAATATGGGTGTATGTATGTATGATGTATCATGTATGCATGTATATTTGTGTGTGGACACACACAATGTAGCGACAGAAACGAATTTCTTTGTTTTCTACTAGGAGTCGTTTGTTTTATACTTTCTTTCCTTGCATACAAATAAACTACTTGAGTTTTTTCGCGAGAGTCTATAAACCACAGTGAACTACATTCTAAGTACGACCAAGGTGTTTTCATGTCAGATATGCCCTTGTAAAGATAATCTGTTTCAGGACGTAGCGGTGGATTTGAACGCATAAAGAACTTCTGCACCAACTAACGATTAGAAGAGGACAACTCGAAATCCCCATTCCCGTTCTTCCATGTTGTGTAGCCTCCTTTGACGACCACTCAGAATTAAATATGGACGCTTTAGCAGTCCCTTATAATACTTATGGTCACTGTGTCTCTTGTTCGAAACGGTATTTTCAACACCTCACGTATGTCTACTTTGAGATATAATATGGTATCTCTTGTACTTGTCGAGTCATGTGTGCACGTGTGTATGAAAGACAGATACAATCATCGTAGATTCTATGTGATAGAGAGAGACAGAGCACTTGTAGCTGTAAAATGTACTTATCATTATTAATTTACAATACTTAGGGCAATATATTTCATCAATTTTAAATGATATCTTCATATTCTGACATATGCTTTGCTTGAGATGAAATTTCGTATCTCATGTACTTGCCAAATTGTGTCTCAGAGAGAGGGAGAAGGGGGCATGGTAGCCTTTATGTAGAGAGAGAGAGAGAGAGAGAGAGAGAGAGAGAGCATTTGTAACCGCAAATTATATGTAGTATGTAAGTTATCGTTGCAAAACTTACGGTTTGTGTGTCTGCATCGAACGCTATCTTGACCTGCTGACGTAGGTTTATTACGATCTCTCTTATACTTGTCGACTTATATTTGTATGTCTGGTTCAGAGAGAGAGAGAGAGAGAGAGAGAGAGAGAGAGAGAGAGAGAGAGAGAGAGAGAGAGAGAGAGAGAGAAGGTTTCTAAAGTTGCGCAATTGCGATCTCAAGGCTTTTTGACTGCGGACAGTTGAAAGTTGCTTGATGCTTGACTGTGTTTGAGAATTCTTCCTGGTTGAGAACTTCTGAGAAGCATCCAAACAGCCGCATGAATAGGTCTTTTGCTTGATCACATGGTTTGACTACATTGACAGCAATACGATTGGGAATGGAGCTCCTGCAATGATGAGGTCAGTTACAGCTATCATGGGTTATCGCTGATTCCAGTGCATTTCCCTGCATATGCAGATTGGAGCTTACATCAGATTTGTAATTAAGTAATGTGATTAACAAACGTTAATGACATCAGCTTGCATCAGATTAGAGCTTAAACCCAGATTGGAGATCATCAGATTTTTAGTTAAGAAATGTAGTTAACAGTGACAGAAATCCAACATGATTCCAAAGCCAGCTGCGAATCAAGCAAAGCTGGAGTAGCTCACCTTTTTCTTTAATGGACATGCGAGAAAAGTTGAATTTTATAGAAGGAGATCTTACAGTATGCCTCTGAATCCACTGAGAGACAAAAGAGAGTCTCATGAACGGAACCGAGAACATACATAAGATCTGGGTTCAATAGCATTTCAGGAGGGACTCCCTCCATTTACAAGGGGAAGTTTTCTGATAAAATCAAGATCATGACTAATGTTGGCAGGGAGAGCATCAGACATACAGTGCACGCTCATGATGCCAACTTCTTTTAGCTCACCCCTTTCCATGTGATGCTGCTTCTGCTAACATGAAGAGGATATGGAGGACTTAGTGATGGCATGTTTCAACGGATCACATGCACTGTGTAGTCTTTTAAGAAGGAAAGCCAGTGGTTTGTGATCAACAGACATACGTAAATATTTAACGCCCAAATAAAGAAAAACCTTAAACTACAATATGTCTTTACGAAAAGATTGATTGTGAGTATATCTACTCAGAGAAGCCATTAATTTTGTGCTTGATGGTCGACAAGTTGCCCGCATAGCATTCAATGAAAGAAATCCAAACCTAGTGCTTTGTGCTATGGAGTTCAACACTAGTAAAGGAGTGGAACGGGGCACAGTCGCGGAATTCTGAGAAGCCAACAGCCTCGTGGTCTACAACCTTTCCTTTGCTATGTAGATGTAGTTTATTGCGCGGCATGGATGCGTTTCGACTCTCGAGCGTCAAGCTACATAAAACACACAGCAGCAGAGTGAGAAGGTAAAGAGTGCTCTCATTTCAAGGTGTCCCCTGGCGTGAGGATTTCGAGGAACCGAATTCACTACATCCTCGCGAGGAAGGGGAGCAGAGGGGACCTTCGCATGATGTGGTAGCGACAAAAGCTGTTATCTCCACTTAATTAAAATCCAAAGGCAAGACCATTCTGTATTAGAGGCTGCAAGTTCGTGCTGCAGATTCATGAGGGTCTTCGTTGTCCTCGTTCAGAAGAGCGGAAAACCATGACCCATGAGGGTGACGACAACAAAGCAAGGGAACTTCAGTCTTCAGGCAAGGCCCTCCATTGAAGTGAAGATGCATTGGGGGAGGAGCAAGAGATGGAATGGTAAACACACTGAAGCCTACTACGAAGGTCCAGGCTTCAAAACCAACATCTCAACCTGATGTGGACCATAAAAAAGTAAGCGGTAAATGGATTAGGGAAGCTCTGATTCGAGATAGCTTGAATTAATTGGAAGTACAATGAAATTCGAGATCATCACCCATGGCACCTCTTGAATCGCACAAAGCATGGGTTGAATGCCTAGCAATTACCAGGATATAAGTTTGGAAGGCTAGTGAAGGTAGGAACTAGCAAGGCACGGCCCTAAGGCAAGACAAGGTAACTCCATTGAGCTAAATTTTCGTGAAGGTCCAAAAATCACCCCAAAGGGGCACATGTGCTGAGGGGTGTCCAGTATAGCTTGCAAAGGTTGACCCTCTACCCTTAGCCTAAGAAAATAATAAGGACAATTGAGAGAGCCCTTGCTTTAGTATAAGCTACACACAAAACTTGCTGAATGAATTATCTACACATAGGTTCATATATGATATTCTTGATTGCAGAGAGGATTTTCAATGGACTCTCACCGTTTCCCAGGGATTAGCACGAGCCCACACTTCAGTACATGCAATGCTGAAGTTCAACAAACAGTATAAACAAAGGTGTAGCTACATATGCATTGGAAAAAACAATTCTGTGAGAAGTCAAAGAAAGGAAGTGCACATGGAACAACTTGTCTATGCAAGAGTGCAACTTAGACCACCCATTTTATATTTCTCCTTCAAACCTTTGGCGTCAAGGGCTCTTGGATATTCCAGCTTGGGAAAGCGAGCATGTGTTTGGTATTTGTCTTGATTATTCTCGATTTCAGATATTTGAATGGATGTGGCTTCAACACTTTTCGGCATATTATATGCAAATAATACATACATTAAAACAATATATCTATACATAGTTCGTTGGAGATTTCCCCTCTCAAGGCAATGGCTAGATGCTCCTCACCATTCGGGTGGTGAGATGTTAAACTAATCCTTTCGAGTGACCATTGGGCCTTCGGATTGCCCAATTCAAATCAATTATCTCATTCATCCTTAGGGCCATCCTTCCTAGTGTCTAGCCGAAGGACAATCTCTTCATAATGTCTATCTTAGTGGGCTTTTAGATTTTGTATCCTACTAGTTGCGAGGTGTCTAACCCGTGCTTTTTGAGACCTAGGGTTTCCCATTGGTGCTATGCCTAATTCAACCTACTTTCAAACTAATTCAACCTAATCGAGAAGAGTGGATCGATGAATTTGTGAATATATATATACTCTATCAAGAAAAAGCTGTTAGACTAGTTTTTAATAGTTCTCATTAATCCACCCTCATATTCTGAATGTAAATGTGTTCTTGCGGCATATTTTGTGTCGATTTCTTTATTGTACTGATTTATCTATTGCGTGCATCCAATTTTTATTAGGATATTGTACTGCGGCATTCATATTTTATGAGAGTAGGCTAATCTGGAAAGGGCAGATTCTCGTACTCTAGAAAACATTATAAGGATAATAGAAAATTGCATCGGATAGTAGTAATTGTAATTTTGTCATAAACAATATGATGAACAATAGCTATAGTGACTTGTGTATCAAAGTGGAACCGAACTTTACTTTGATCGAATTTATGAATAACTCTTCTCAGCTCTTCAATGGTATGGCACTGGCCTCTTGAGGTGAAGGTCCATTGTTGAACCCTTGGGCTAGATATGTAATGGTTGTTGATATATGTAGGTAGTGATGTGTGTGAACACACTAGAACTGCCAGGGCACTTTTTCCCTCTTTAGGAGGTTTTTTTCCCCCGGCTTGTATATGTGCATATTGCCGTAATGGGTTACTTATCTTTGTACATTCTACTGGTAATACATGCAGTATTGTGTGTTGTGCTCCAAGCTTCTTCTTCTTCCTTGTGCTATTAACGTGCTTCCGTAGACCTCAAACTCCAACAATCGGTATTAGAGTAGGTTACCGCTTCGTCTAGGGCGTCATCAACAACTCTCCAATCACAGTCTCATAATCACACAAAATTTGGTGAGCATACTCAGGGTGGCGTCAAAATCACAATCTGAGATCATGTAAGCTTCCAAAGACACTATCGTAGTGTTTCTGCAGACAATTTCATCTTTTTGTGGCAAAGATATATATAGCTTTCGGTTTGCGAGTATAAGCCCGTCGAGGTCTACTACAGGTATAGCAAAACTCGTCAAGGTAGTTCTGTTCAACTTTTTGGATACAATCATTTTTCTACATTAGGTTATTTTAGTCAGTGGCCATGGCTGAACGTAGTGATGTATTCCGTATGACTGCTGCTGAGGATAAGTTGGATGGTACAAATTACCCATTTTGGGCTTATATGATGCATCATTTAGTGGTTGCAAAAAGACTATGGTTGAAAATAGTGATGAATTCCATATGTTGGCTATTGAGAAAGTTGGACGATACAAATTATCCATTTAAGGCTTATATGATGCATCATGTATTGATTGCAAGAGGACTATGGAATATTCTACAGGGTGTTGAAAAACATCCTATTTTGCTTGCAAACACAATTGCTAAAGGTGATTCGAATGGCATTGAAGATGGTGATATCCTTGTGCCTCAGCGGTCCTAGAGTGTTCACACACATCACTACCTAAATATATCAATATATCCCCCCTGGGAGTGATGCGATGAACAAGTCTAGCACTCATGTATACGGAAGTGCCAAGCCATGTGGAAATCACTCCACAAAAGGAAGTAAGCCCAAAGCTTTGTGAAAAGTGTTGAGCCCGAACGGGTTGAAACTAGCAAAGTCAAGGTCAGAGCTATGCATAGGCAAGAGTAAAGTATCAAAATTCTAGGGTCAAAGTGCACAGGTAGTGCACCTTCAATTGTTCATATATAAGGTCTTTAATTGTTCACAGACAAGAGGTATTGCAGAAGTATTTTTGCTAATTCCCTTAAGGTCAAAGGGTGTTCAAAGTAATCGGGTCCAGGTGAACCCCTCTTTGGGGCAAAAATGACGAATTAAAAGGAAAAAATAAAGGCATGTGAAGCGGCTGTGTACGCACATGTGGAAATATGGCCGCCCAATCAAAATTTTGCTTTAAGTCTAAAGTCACTACAGGACAAAGTAGTGAGTCGTTGGCTGCCAGTTAAAAAGACAATCTTGGGACATTGAAAGGGCACCAAGATTGTATTACAGTTAGAGTGCACGGAACCGGCACACTCAACAAAAGAAAGACAAAGGCTATTCTTGATGACACATTAGAGGTAAGAAAGAGGGAGAAGTGCAAGGGGACACCAAGGGGGTGCGACGGAGGAGGTGGAAGTGAAGAGTGCAAGAGGTGTGGCTAAGGAAGAAGGCAGGGAGTGCGAAGCTAGACCCAAGGACCTCAAGGTCTCTGTGCAGTGTGCATGCCGACAGAAGATACTCATTCCTCATCTTGGTGGAAGCTTGGTGCAAGGTATGCACAAGGATAAGCTTGAAGCAAGTAGAGGACTGGTGCAGAGAAGGCCGACTGCAAGAAGACTTCGGGATAATTGGTATTTTTGTAATTAAGCACCCTCTGTAGTGCGCACAGAAGTATTGACTCGGATTGTGCTCAAACATTGTAATTCTTTTACTGTAATCAAACCCAAGATTCCAAGGTGTGCTTCTGCAGAAATTTCCAAGGTTATTTCCTCTGTGAAGTTTCCCAGCTCATTTCTTTCTTTATTCTTTCCTTTTTCTCCTACAAACCCTCAAACTCCTTCTCGTCCAAGAATCCCCCCAACAAATTTGGCACGCCCGGTAGGACATCCAAGGAGAATTGAGCATAGGAGAAGATCTATTGCACTTGGAGAACAATATTCCAGTGTCGATAGTAATACTCCAGTTGACTAAAGAGGTACATACTTATATCAAGTGTCTCATATGAAGTGAACTATGAACAGCTCATGACCGCGACCCGGTCACAAACCTTGAGGGTCACGTGCAAGCAGACAAGAAGAAAGGCGGTCAGAAGATCATCGAGTCCACTTTCATCAACTTCATCGGTAAGAAGCATGGCAGGGCAGGTAGACCTAGAAACCTTACTCTCCAGATTAAACATAAAATTTCCCTCTTTCAGAGGTTTAGCTCATGAGGATCCAGATGAGCACATTCGAAGATTTCTGGCATTAAGCAAGACTAGAGGTTTAATGGGTAGGGAAGATGCCTTCTTGATTCTCTTTCCGGCCACATTGGAAGGATTGGCAGACAAGTGGTTTAGCCAGTTTGCTGAAAACCACTTTACCTCTTGGGATTTGATGAAAGAGGCCTTCAAAAATCAGTTTCAGCATGGCAACACTGCGGAGATCATTATAGAAGAGCTAGAAAACTTGAGATTGGATCCAGGAGAAAAATTCCCAGAGTTTGTGACCAGGGCCAAAGCACTAATGGCTAAACTACCAGATCCACCGCATGATTTCTTTGTCAAGAAGTGGTTAGCCAAACCCTTACCTGTGGTCACCCAATGCAAAATAAAAGAGTTAGTGTTGCCTACTGCCTCTGTTGAGGAGTTCATCAATACGGCCACACGCTTGAAGTAGATAAGGCACCAGTATGGTGCAACTTCTTCCCAACCAACCTATGATGCAGAACTGGAGGACCCAATGATCCAGTTAAGAAGGGAGCTGGAGGGCTTGAAAAGGAATAAGCCCTACCCAGAAGAGGAGACTGCTGTGGCTCAGCGAAGAAGGGAGATTGAAGCACTCAAGCTCCAAAAGGAGGAGGAGGCCCAAGCAGAAGAATTAGCTCAGCTGAGGTAGGAATTGCAAGAACTCAAAGGAGGCGGTATCAAGAGTGGACTCTGGTGCTCCATGTGCAGCAAGCAAGGGCACATAGTAAGTGAATGTCCTCTACTAAACGTGACTTGTGAATTATGCAAGAAAGTTGGCCATGAGGCCCATGAATGCCAATCCAGGGGAATGCGTGCAACGACATACCGGACACAGGGAGGACCTCTGCCACCAGCAAATGTAATGGCAGCCGCAGCCAACCAAGGTAACAACTATAATCCTAGACCAAGGAATAATTTTGCAAATGGGCCTAGAAGGCCCATCATTTGCTTCAGATGTGGAGAGTGCGGGCACTACCAATCTAGGTGCACTCTCCCAGAAAATGCCCCTCCTTGCAGAAACTGTCCAGAGGCCAGGGATCACTATACAAATTGTTGTCCTAAGAATCAAGCCTCTACTTCCGGACCCCATCTCCAAATGATCTCTGTATACAAGGAGGAAACATTACCTCAGGTCAATGAACCCTCACCATCTACCAGGGTGGTACAATTAGAAGAACTTGAATCTTTTGCAGTACAGACAAGAAGAAAGGGGAAGGCTCAAGTGGACGAAAATCAAGAATCAATAATTAGGGAATCGAACAAAGACAGAGTTGCATCTGAAGACAAAGCCACCACAAGTGCAGACACAAACCAAAAGGAATATCTCATAGGTACCAGTGATGCCATTGGGCATGCCTTCAACAGGGCTCAAGAAGAGTTTGGCAAAGCAAATGAAGCTCATTCTCTTAAAGAGTCAGAGGCTTCAAAACTACTCAAGTCCATGAAGACGGAGGTTAGTATTTTTGAATTAATAAAGATGGATGGGAAATTCAGGTCAGAATTATTGCAGATACTTGATGAGGCTTCTACTACAAGCTTAGTGGCAAAGACTGCTATTTTACATAAAGGCATAATTATCGGGGAAGCACCCCTTACGGATTATAAAAGTTCTCGGCTTACAGTATCAATCCAGGGTCATGAATTTCAAGGTGTTATTGTGGATGGTGGTTCTGGCATTAACTTGATGCCTGAATATACCATGAAAAAGATTGGACTCCACCCTTCAAGACCTGCAAACTTTTCTGTTACTTTGGCAGACCAGAGCAAAGTAAGGCCCTTGGGGGTAATCCCAAAAGTTCGACTTGAAGTACAAGGTAATCTATTCATTCTGGATTTTGTGGTTTTAAGATTGCCCCAGGTTGAAGGAGGATTTCCTCTCTTAATTGGAAGACCTTGGCTGAGGCATGCCAGTGTCATTCATGATTGGGGCAAGGACACTATGTGGGTACAAAAGAAAGGGCAGGAGCTGACACAGATTCAATTAGAAGAGGGCCCAGACAATCAAGGAAACACTAGTATGATGCAAACAGTTAGCGTTTGCATGGAAACAGAATCGGAGGATCAACCCCAAATAGATTTTGAGGAGGAAGAGGATATTCTAAATTGGCTCCAAGCCGGTAACTCTTCCTCTTGTTTTGGAATTTTTCTTAATAATCCTTGCACGACTGAAGGTTATGATGAAGATAAGGAACATGTCTAGGTTGATGGATTGGGAGAGCCCATCAGAGACCACAGAAGGGGCAGGAAGATACCCCTCAAATACAACTTGGAGGAGGATGTGACAACCATAGATAAAGAAGTTTCTAAAGCTAAAAGCAAGGTAAAAAATTCTGATGTTGAATGCTCTTTCCCAATTCAAGAAATCCCTGCAGGATGGATGCAAGACAAGGAGGAACACATTGAAGTCCAAAATACACCTGCTTATGAAGCAATGCACAAAAAACTAGTAGAAGAAGACAAGGAAACAAATGCCCATGAAGATAATATGGTAGCGAGAAATCCTGTCCAAGAAATATACTTAGGCACTCAAGACAATAATCAGCCAGTTTTGGTGGCCACTTGGTTGTGGAGCCACCCAGGGCTCCTTGAAAAGGTAAAATCATTCTTGACCCAGTATGTAGATGTTTTTGCCTGGTATTATAAAGACTTAGAAGGAGTGCCTGCAACTTATGGAGAGCACAGAATCCCTCTGGTTGATGGAGCCAAACCCATAAGAGGAAGGAGTTATAGACTTAATCCAAAATATGCCGAAGCTGTCTATGTGGAAATCCAAAAGATGGAGGATGCAGGAATCATCATTCCTGTTGAACACTCAGAGTGGCTCTCACCTATGGTTATAGTACCGAAGAAGAATACTAATAAAATCAGAATTTGTGTTGACTTTAGAGCACTCAACAAGGTGACCATCCCAGATGGTTTCCCTATGCTTTTTGCAGAACAGGTCATTGAAGAAGTGGCTGGGCATGCATTATATAGCTTTATGGATGGATTCAGTGGCTATAACCAAATATCAATACATCCAGAGGATCGTGAAAAGACTGCTTTTATCACACCTTGGGGAACATATGTGTATGTAAAAATGCCATTTGGGCTCAGAATTGCTCCAGCCACCTTTAACAGAACGGTCAATCTTATTTTTGGCCCCCTATTGTTGGAGTCACTTAGAATCTTCATGGATGACTTCTCTTCATTTTCAGGTTCTCATAAAGAAACTCCTCTAGATTGTTTGGACCATCACTTGAGGTAGCTGCAGAATGTTTTCAAAAGATGCAGGGAAACAAAGCTAAAGCTCAATCCAAATAAATGTCATTTCCTTGTAACAGAAGGAACCCTCTTAGGACATGTGGTGTCGGCTAAAGGTATGGCCCCAGATCCTGACAAAATCATTTCTATATTAAAGTTGCCTAAACCTAAATCCCCTAAAGAGATTCAGAGTTTCTTGGGGCATACTGGATACCATAGAAGGTTTATAAAAATGTATGCAGAGATAGCTAGACCTCTGGCTAGACTTACAGGTAAGGAAGTACCTTTTAAATGGGAAGAAGAGGAGGAAAAAGCATATCAAACGTTACGATCAAGGTTAGTGTCTGCTCCTATCTTGGTCATACCTGAGTGGTCAAAAATCTTTCATATAGATGTCGATGCCAGTGCCTATGCAGTGGGGGCAGTTTTGACCCAACCTAGTGAAGAATTTAAAGTGGACAGGCCAATTCAATATGCCAGTAGAATCTTGACAAAGGCTGAAAGGAATTACAGTACTACAGAAAGGGAAGCCCTAGCAATGGTCTTTGCTGTCCAAAAATTCTGTCATTACTTACTGGGGGTAAAATTTATTATTATAACATATCACCAACCACTAAAATACCTACTCAACAAACCACAAGCCACTGGTAGAATATGGAGGTGATTATTGTTGTTCCAAGAGTTTGATTTTTCTGTAGTCCATAAACCAGGAAAAGAAAATGTTATGGCGGATCACCTATCCAGAATAAATATGATGAATCAAACTAGTGGAATCAATGATGACTTTCCAGATGCTCATCTGTTTGCTGTACAAGCTCAAGGTTGGTATTCTGACATCAAAAATTTCATTAAAACTCGGTTGTATCCAGAAAAGGCTAGTGCTATACAAAAGAAGAGACTGCTAATTAAGAGTAGACCATATACCTTCATTGAAGATAAATTATATAGACAGGGCAAGGATGACCGGCTCAGGAAGTGTTTGGAAGAAGAAGAAGTGAGGGAAGTCCTTCACTCTGCACATGAAGGAACAGGTGGTGGGCACCTTCCAGGACATATTATGAGTCAGAGGATACTGGATGCTGGTCTATGGTGGCCTACACTATTTAGGGATGCAGATGAATGGGGAAAGGCATGTGACATTTGCCAGAGGTGTGGACCTAAGCCAACAAAGCAGAGACATAACCCCTTGGTTGTTTCCACTTCCTGGCAACCATTTGAGAAGTGGGGGCTAGATTTTGTAGGGCCCATCTACCCTCCCGCTTTTCCAAAAAGAGAAAAATATCTCTTGATAGCTACAGATTATGCGACAAAGTGGGCGGAAGCTATTGCCTCCCCCGATTGTACTGCCCAAACTATTGCTGATTTCATTTATAGTAGCATTATTTGCAGGTTTGGTTGTCCACTTGAAATTTGTACTGATCAGGGTACCCATTTTGTCAATAAAGTCCTGCAAGAAATCTTCAACAGGTATAGAATTCTTCATAGAACCTCTTGTGCTTACTATCCAAGAGCAAATGGACAGGCTGAATCGACAAATAAGGTTTTAATTTCAATGTTAAGAAAGGAGTGTATGTTGCAGCCCACTTCCTCGGGCATTGCTTACCAAGGTACACTATGGGCATACAGGTTAGCCTACAAAGAGGCCACTAGATATTCCCCATTCCATCTTGTTTATGGCATATTACCCATCGAGCCATTTGAATTTTTACATGGATCACCTAAGATAGCATTCATGCAGGGAAAGAAGGATTGTGATGTCTCTCAGAGGCTAGGAGCACTACATAAAGTGGAGGAGATTCGTCTACAAGCGACCAAACAATTGATAGAGACTCAGATGAAGAGGAAGGAGGCACATGATCGATATCTCTGGAACAACAACATTGAGGCAGGCATGTTAGTTCTTCTCCATAAACCTAACCCTCATACGAATGCAAAAGGGAAATGGATCCCTCATTGGGAAGGCCCTTTTCGTGTTCTGAAGACGTTGCATTGGGGTGCTGTGCAGTTAGAAACACTCAATGGAGCCACACTGTCGCTAGTAAATATTTCTAGACTCAAAGCCTATCATAAAACGTTCTAACATCCCACTCCATAGTTCTTAGGTCATTTTTTTTTTCTATTGTGTCCCTTTAATCATTGCTAATAATTGCTAAAAAAAAAATATATGTGCTCACACACACAAAATTTTGGCGCAAATGTTTTTGGATGGCTCTTAGTTCTACACACTAGCTTTTAAGGCTAGCCTTTTATTTGTTTATCTCTTGGATGGATGAGATTAAAGTTGGCTTCTCCTCTCTTTTGAACACTCTTTTATGCTAAACCATCCCTTGCTGTGAGGTGAGCCCTTAATCCTCCTTGCTATATAATGGGAACCCTCATTCATTCCGCCTTCAACTCCATCTTGCTGCAAGATCATCTCAACTGAAATGCAATACCATCGACAGGGGCTACCCGACTCTTCAGTGCAGGCGTGTGTCTTTTTTGCAGGAGCACTTTGAACCTTCCATGAAGCTGACTCATATCAGCTGACCCATCCGGTAGAGCACTGACCCTTCCACGCCTCCCCCTCCACTCCACTCTCGCCTCCCCTCCACACCACCTCCCACCCCGCCCACCCGCTCACCCTCTCCCCCCGCCCACCCGCCCACCCTCTCCCCCCGCCCACCCGCCCACTCGCCCACCCTCTTCCCTAGCAAAACCCCCTCCCACCCACCCACCCGCCCACCCCCCCACCCGCCCACCCGCCCACCCTCTACCCCCTCACACCCACCCACCCGCCCACCCTCCCCCCCGCCCACCCGCCCACCCGTCCACCCGCCCACCCTTCCCCCCCGCCCACCCACCCACCCGCCACCCTCCCCCCCCCCACCCGCCCACCCCCCCGCCCACCCGCCCACCTGCCCACCCTTCCCCCCCGCCCACCCGCCCACCCGCCCACCCTTCTCCCCGCCCACCCGCCCACCCGCCACCCTCCCCCCCGCCCACCCGCCCCCCTGCCCACCTCACCCCCCACCCCCCCGCCCACCCGCCCACCCGCCCACCCTTCCCCCCTGCCCACCCGCCCACCCACCACCCTCCCCCCCGCCCACCCGCCCACCCCCCCGCCCACCTGCCCACCCGCCCACCCTTCCCCCCCCCCGCCCACCCGCCCACACTCTCCCCCCGCCCAGCGCCCACCCTTCCCCCCCCCCGCCCACCCCCCCGCCCACCCGCCCACCCGCCCACCCGCCCACCCTTCCCTCCCGCCCACCCGCAACCCTCCCCCCCGCCCACCCGCCCACCCCCCCGCCCACCCGCCCACCCTTCCCCCCCGCCCACCTGCCCACCCGCCCACCCTCCCCCCCCACCCGCCCACTCACCCACCCCACCGGCCCACCCCCCCGCCCACCCGCCCACCCGCCACCCTCCCCCCGCCCACCCGCCCACCCCCCCGCCCACCCGCCCACCCGCCCACCCTTCCCCCTGCCCACCCGCCCACCCGCCCACACTCTCCCCCCGCCCAGCGCCCACCCTTCCCCCCCCGCCCACCCCCCGCCCACCCGCCCACCCCCCCCCCCCCCCCCCCCCCCCGCCCACCCGCCACCCTCCCCCCTGCCCACCCGCCCACCCGCCCACCCCCCGCCCACCCGCCCACCCTTCCCCCCCGCCCACCCGCCCACCCTCCCCCCCTCCCACCCGCCCACCCTTCCCCCCCGCCGACCGACCCACCCGCCCACACTCTCCCCCCGCCCAGCGCCCACCCTTCCCCCCCGCCCACCCGCCTATTCCTTCCCCTGATCCTGCTCCGGCACCTGGCCCTTCTTCCACAGCAGCTTTCCGGCCGCTCATTCAAACGCAGCTCAACACCCACAACCCGACCTGTACACCACCTCGTCCTCGTCTTTCCGCACCCACTCCGACCACTGCAGTTCCATTCACGCGACCCCCTCCGCCTGCATCTCCTCTCCATCATCCCGATCCACCTGTTGCACCCTCCCCTCCAATTGATCTCCCTTCCACCCCTTCCTTTTTGCATTTGCTCCGCGATGCCAGTGCAGCTGCTTCTCGCAGTGCTCACGCCTCCAAAGTGTCTTTGGATTCTGTATCAGCCGCCGCTTCTATTCATCAACAATACATTAATACCATAGACAACATCAATCGAATAGCTCACTCTCAATGACAATCACTCAATGAAACAGCCCGCTTACTCAAAGATGAGCGCGACAAATACCGAGATATGGCCGAATCCGCATTAAAGAACTTATCCAATCTTCAAAATCGCTCTTCTTTAGGGTTATGTGATAATGCTGTGTGCCGGCGTATCAAACGCGAACGGGACCACCTTAGGCAGTGCCTTAGTTCTCTCCAGCATATGATTGAGCAGGCTTCTGCACCTCTGCCCTCCTCTCCACAACCAACCGATGCAGGCCTCAATCCACCCTCTCAATAATTTGCAAGCCAACTTCTCCATTAATTGCTATTGGCTTCAGTTTCCCTTATAGATGTGCAAATAAAACTCTCATCCTTCTGATTTTGTCTCATCAGGGATAATAAATATTTGTAGCGTGATTAATCGGGTTTTCTTCCTTAATCAATAAAGTCAATCCTTATCTATTTTCATGCCTACGTTCCCTCTATGTTTCTTCTGCTGTTCCACTCTGTTCTTGAGTTGCTTCTGCTGTTCCACTCTGTTCTTGAGTTGCTGTTCCCCTCTGTTCTCCCTATATCGTGTCCTGCTGTCTCTCCGGGACGGAGAGCACATTAGGAGGTGGGCATCTGTTGAGCCCTAACCGGTTGAAACTAGCAAAGTCAAGGTCACAGCTATGCATAGGCAAGAGTAAAGTATCAAAATTCCAGGGTCAAAGTGCACAGGTAGTGCACCTTCAATTGTTCATATATAAGGTCTTTAATTGTTCACAAACAAGAGGTATTGCAGAAGTATTTTTGCTAATTCCCTTAAGGTCAAAGGTTGTTCAAAGTAATCGGGTCCAGGTGAACCCCTCTTTGGGGCAAAAATGACGAATTAAAAGGAAAAAATAAAGGCATGTGAAGCGGCTGTGTACGCACATGTGGAAATATGGCCGCCCAATCAAAATTTTGCTTTAAGTCTAAATTCACTACAGGACAAAGTAGTAAGTCGTTGGCTGCCAGTTAAAAAGACAATCTTGGGACATTGAAAGGGCACCAAGATTGTATTACAGTTAGAGTGCACGGAACCAGCACACTCAACAAAAGAAAGACAAAGGCTATTCTTGGTGACACATTAGAGGTAAGAAAGAGGGAGAAGTGCAAGGGGACACCAAGGGGGTGCGACGACAGGAGGAGGTGGAAGTGAAGAGTGCAAGAGGTGTGGCTAAGGAAGAAGGCAGGGAGTGCCAAGCTAGACCCAAGGACCTCAAGGTCTCTGTGCAGTGTGCATGCCGACAGAAGATACTCATTCCTCATCTTGGTGGAAGCTTGGTGCAAGGTATGCACAAGGATAAGCTTGAAGCAAGTAGAGGATTGGTGCAGAGAAGGCCGACTGCAAGAAGACTTCGGGATAATTGGTATTTTTGTAATTAAGCACCCTCTGTAGTGCGCACAGAAGTATTGACTCGGATTGTGCTCAAACATTGTAATTCTTTTACTGTAATCAAACCCAAGATTCCAAGGTGTGCTTCTGCAGAAATTTCCAAGGTTATTTCCTCTGTGAAGTTTCCCAGCTCATTTCTTTCTTTATTCTTTCCTTTTTCTCCTACAAACCCTCAAACTCCTTCTCGTCCAAGAATCCCCCCAACAAAAAGATTCAAACTTCTCCCTAGGGAAAGCCTTCGTGAAAAGGTATGCAATGTTCTCCTACGTGGGCACATATGCCAAGCTGATCTCCCTAGCAGAACCTCTCCCTGACATAATGATAATGCATCTCAATGTGCTTAGTGCAAGCATGGAAGAAAGGGTTTCTTGCAATTGTCAATGCGCTCTGATTGTCAATGAAGATGGTGGTGGTAGAAGATTGATCAACACCCAAATCGTCCATAAGGCTTCTGAGCCACACACACTCAATAGTCACTATGAAAGCTGCCCTATTCTCAGCCTCACAACTAAAAGTGGCCATAGTAGGATGTTTCTTGCTCAACCAAGATATACATGAGCTACCAAGCATGAAGCAAAAGCCACTAGTCACGAGTGTCAGAGCAACCAGCCCAGTCTGAGTCAAAAAAAGCATGCAAATCTGACGGTAGTGATCCCCCCTTGGGATAAAACAACCCAAGTAGCTTAGTATCACTCAAGTAGTAAAAGATGTGCTTAACTGACTGCCAATGCTTGACACCTGGGCAATGCATAAACCTACTCATCTGTGAGATAGCAAATTGAATATCTGGCTGTGTAATGCATAAGTAAATCAGGCATCCAATAGGTTGTTGATAGAGGACAACACCAAATGCATCTCGAGCATTACGAAGACTCAATCATAAACCTGTCTCCATAGGAGTGGTGATAGGCTTACAGTCTTCAAGGCCACGCTACAATAATGTGTCAATATATTTTGTTTGACACAAAGCCATCCCACCATCAACTTGCATAAACTGAATGCCCAAATAGTGATGCAAATGCCCCAAATCAGACATTTCAAATGAGGCATCCAAATCAGCCTTAAAATGCACAATATGCTTCTCAATAGGATCAGTGAGCAGCATGTCATCAACATAGACAACAATAATCAGAAGCACATCATTAGCACACTTAACATATAAGGTGCTCTCAGTTGGATTGTTCTCAAAACCATGTGAGATCAGATAATCATGTATATTCTCATACCAAGCATGTGGTGCTTGCTTTAAACCATATAATGCCTTCTTTAACTTGCACACCTGGCTATTGAGAAAGTTGGACGATACAAATTATCCATTTAAGGCTTATATGATGCATCATGTATTGATTGCAAGAGGACTATGGAATATTCTACAGGGTGTTGAAAAACATCCTATTTTGCTTGCAAACACAATTGCTAAAGGTGATGCGAATGGCATTGAAGATGGTGATATTCTTGTGCCTCAGCGGTCCTAGAGTGTTCACACACATCACTACCTAAATATATCAATATATCCCCCCTGGGAGTGTTGCGATGAACAAGTCTAGCACTCATGTATAAGGAAGTGCCAAGCCATGTGGAAATCACTCCACAAAAGGAAGTAAGCCCAAAGCTTTGTGAAAAGATTCAAACTTCTCCCTAGGGAGAGCCTTCGTGAAAAGGTATGCAATTTTCTCCTGTGTGGGCACATATGCCAAGCTGATCTCCCTAGCAGATAACCTCTCCCTGACATAATGATAATGCATCTCAATGTGCTTAGTGCGAGCATGGAACATAGGGTTTCTTGCAATTGTCAATGCGCTCTGATTGTCAATGAAGATGGTGGTGGTAGAAGATTGATCAACACCCAAATCGTCCATAAGGCTTCTGAGCCACACACACTCAACAGTCACTATGAAAGCTGTCCTATTCTCAGCCTCACAATTGAAAGTGGCCAGAGTAGGATGCTTCTTGCTCAACCAAGATATACATGAGCTACCAAGCATGAAGCAAAAGCCACTAGTCACGAGTGTCATAGCAACCAGCCTAGTCTGAGTCAAAAAAAGCATGCAAATCTGACTGTAGTGATCCCCCCTTGGAAAAAAAACAACCCAAGTAGCCTAGTATCACTCAAGTGGTAAAAGATGCGCTTAATTAACTGCCAATGCTTGACACCTGGGCAATGCATAAACCTACTCATCTGTGAGATAGCAAATTGAATATCTGGTCGTGTAATGCATAAGTAAATCAGGCATCCAATAGGTTGTTGATAGAGGACAACACCAAATGCATCTCGAGCATTACGAAGACTCAATCATAAACCTGTCTCCGTAGGAGTGGTGATAGGCTTACAGTCTTCAAGGCCACGCTACAATAATGTGTCAATATATTTTGTTTGACACAAAGACATCCCACCATCAACTTGCATAAACTGAATGCCCAAATAGTGATGCAAATGCCCCAAATCAGACATTTCAAATGAGGCATCCAAATCAGCCTTAAAATGCACAATATGCTTCTCAATAGGATCAGTGAGCAGCATGTCATCAACATAGACAACAATAATCAGAAGCACATCATTAGCACACTTAACATATAAGGTGCTCTCAGTTGGATTGTTCTCAAAACCATGTGAGATCAGATAATCATGTATCTTCTCATACCAAGCATGTGGTGCTTGCTTTAAACCATATAATGCCTTCTTTAACTTGCACACCTGGTTTTCATGCCCTTTCTGCACAAAGCCATGGGGCTGAAAAACATACACTTCTTCATGCAAGTCACCATTCAGAAATGCAGTTTTAATGTCCAACCGATGTACATTCCAACCATGATGGGCTGCAAGTGCACGGATGCTTCGAACAGTAGTCATACGTCATGCAGGTGCAAAGGTCTCATCAAAATCAATGCCTCTTTCCTGTGCATAACCCTTTGCAACAAGCCTAGCTTTATACCTGTCAACTATTCCATCACGCTTATGCTTTAGCTTGTAAACTCACTTAGTGCCAATGGCCCTCTTGCCAAGAGGCAAGTCACATAAAGACCAAGAACCGTTCTTCATTAAAGCATCATATTCAGATTGCATAGCAGCCATCCAATTTTCTAAATTTTGTGCTTCACTAAATGAAACAGGCTCATTCTCATCACAGAGACAAGATGCAGCCATATCATAGGAATCTGTTGCAAAAGAGGAACTGTGAGATCTTGACCGAGTACGATATGACAGAGGTGCATCTAATTTGATGTCATGCAAAGTCTGCACCAGCCATTTTGGTATAGTTTTTGCCTCCTCAATATCAGCTCTCTCATCAATAAGTGCATCATATAAATCTGCATCAGAAATGGGATGATCTGCATCATCACATGAAACCTATAAAGGCTGAGAAGTTGCCTCATTAGGACTAGAACTAGACCGTCCACCTGTAAAAAGAGGAAGCAAAGTATCATACATGTCTTTGGAGCTAACAGATGTCTCCTTAGTACATGAAAGCAATGGTTGAATAGTATCTTCCACAAAAACAACATCACGGCTGACTAGAATGCATTTAGTATGTGGATGATACAGATGATAGCCTTTACTTTCAGAGTTGTACCCAACAAAAATACATTTTATTGCTTTATCATCCATTTTTCTGTGATGTTCGTGCACTAATGCATATGCCAAACAACCAAAAACATGCAGATGAGAAACAGATGGCTTGCGATCATGCCAAGCCTCATATGGAGTGACAGATTGCATCACTTTAGTGGGACACTTGTTAAGTACATATGCTGCACACATGACAGCCTCAAGCTAGAAACTATGTGGTAAAGCCTAACTCTTGACCATACACCTCGCCATCTCCATGAGTGACCTGTTCTTTCATTAGCAACTCCATTCTATTGAGGTGTATATGGCACTATACACTGGTGTTTTATCTCGCATTCACCTAGAAATGCATTAAAATCAGAAGACATATATTCCCCCCCTCGATAAGAATGGAGGATGCCCATTTTACATGCTAACAGATTTTTAGCCAAAGCCCACAATGGGTAGTTGGTACCATCCAACTTATCCTCACTAGCCAACATAAAAAATACATCACTGCTTTCAGCCATGGCCGTGGACTAAAATACCTTAATGCAAAAAATTGACTATATCTCAAAACGTTGAACAGAACTACCCAAATGAATTCTGCTAAACTTGTAACAGACTTTGAGACGCTTATACTGGTAAATTGAAATTGGTATATACCTTTGGCACAAAAAGATGAAATAGCCTACACAAGCACTACGATAGTGTGTTTGGAGGCGGAAACAAGCTCAGATCTCGATTTCAGAACCACAAAGCGAAGCCGTTTTGATATTGGAAACACGCTGAGTATGCTCACTAAAATTCGTGTGATTTAGAGACTACAACTAGAGAGGTGTCGATGATGCCCTAGATGAAGTGGTGATGTGGAGGTGATCGCAATCCGGGTGGATCGAGTCCGGTCATGGCATGTGAAGAGATGGATAGGTATGTGTTGAAGATGAAGAGGTGTTGCAAAATCTTTGCTCTACACTAGCCAAATGAACTCCAAGAGTAGATGGTGGGCCCTTTTAGCTTGCCAATGGATGTATTAGACACCCTATGTACCTTGGAAGATCACTCTCAAAAAGATAGATCAAAACAGATAAGTTGGAGTTAGCTCAGAGGTGAAAACTTGCTATTCTTGGTTAATACACCTGTCCAGTGTTTTACATAATTCTCTGAGCACAGCAGCAATTAGATTAATTCCTCTTGGGGAAGGCTAGGTAGCTTAAAGAGCTAACTTTAGAGAGTAATCTCATCAAAAATAACAAACCACACACTGAGAATGACTTTTAACAAGTGATGACATCATCCCGATTTTCACGGGCTGCTACAGAAATAGACCAGTGAGTAGAAAAATTAACATAACTCAAGATTTAAGAATCCAATGATCATGGAAATTTGTATGCTTATACTAGACAGTAAGCTGAATCCAACAAGCTTAAAACCACTGAATTTGGATGAGTAAACACTGAGAAATGACTCTGACAAGATGACTGAAAAAGTCGGGTACCTGACAGAGAAGTAAAGATGAACATACCCTGTTGACTTCAAATGAACATAACTGAAGATTCCAACATCCAAATGACATGAAAATTTGTGAGCATATAGTAGCCTTATAGAGCTAACTTTACCAAGTTAAATCACTGAAAATGATGAACCAAGTGCAGAGAAACAATCTCTGCAAACTGACTGAGAAAAACTGAAGTAATGGCAGTGAGTAGTACACATCACAAGAACATGGAAAGATGAACTCAAATAATCATGAAAATGAAAGTATATTGCTTGTACAATACAATGACTTACTGATACATATGTGTGCCTTGTAATCACACCTTGATATGGCATAAAGCTCAGCTCTTGGAGGTCTTCACATAGGTCTCTCTAACCACGACTAAAACTGCCATCTATTTATAGTTGAGTTTGGGAGGCTAACTTCCCTCAATCACTCTCCAATCAATCAATGATTGATTTGATTCTCTACCTACCACAAATCACGAATTCGTGGCTCCTCTTTCCATTCTTGATCATGTGGGCTCAACCACTTAAGATTCTCTTACTTTTACATTAAGTAAACCCTTGAAAAGTTACAAGAGGTAGTTCACAAGTGAACTTTACATAGTCTTCATTTTAAGGCTTTTTCTATGACTTTGTGGGACTCAAGCCAATACTTAGGCTTGTCATAGACTTGCTCCAACAGCTCCCCCTCAAGCCAAGTATGCTTGAGGTCTTCAATCTTCCAAGATTACCTGCAAACCAATCATAGACTTGAATTTGCAAAGCTTTGTACCATCCAATGCTTTGGTTAGAATATCTGCACATTGTTGATGAGTGGACACATATGATATTTGAATCTCTTTGCTTAGAACCTTTTCTCGTACATAGTGATAATGAACTTCAATATGTTTAGTCCTTGCATGAAAAATAGGATTAGCAGCCAAGTGAATAGAACTCATATTGTCACCAAAAATAGTTGGAGTTCCAAACTCCAATCCAAGATCTTTGAATAATGTCTTCATCCACATAGCTTCTTGTGTAGCTATGGCAAGACCTCTATATTCAGCTTCAGTAGAAGAGAGAGCAACTGTGGGTTGCTTCTTGGATGACCATGAAATAAGCTTTGAACCTGCAAAGGTAAGATAACCTGAAGTGCTCCTTCTATCTTCCTTGGAGCCAGCCCAATCTGCATCAGAAAATAGCTTCAAACCTAAATCAGATACATAAGGATAGTAAAGTCCTTCATTTATGGTTCCTTTGAGATATTTGAGTATCCTTTTGGCAGCATCCATATGTGGTTTCCTTGGTGTGTGCATAAATTGGCTTAGCACACTCACACTGTAACATATATCTACTCTTGTCAATGTGGCATAGTTGAGACTACCCACTAGACTTTGATATGATGTGATGTCCTCTATGAGTTCACCTTCATGTGAGCTCAATTTGTGATTAACCTCCATTGGAGTACCTGCAATCTTACAATCTTGCATCTTGAATTTTGCCAACATGTCCTTAATGTACTTTCTTTGAGTGAGAAACAAACCATGATCTTTGTAGACAACTTCCAAACCTAGGAAGTAGGTAAGTGAACCCAAATCACTTATCTTGAACTCTTCTCTCATCTGATCTTTGATCTTCTTCATACCATCTGCATCATTTCCTGTCAATATAATATCATCTACATATACACATAGGTAGATGACCTCGGAATTACTCTTTTTAATAAAGAGTGAAGGATCTGCCTTGCTTGGTTGAAAGCCTTTGTCCTGCAAGAATGAAACAAGCTTGAAATTCCAAGCTCTTGGAGCTTGCTTGAGACCATACAATGCTTTGTTAAGTTTACACACATAATCAGGATAAACTTGATTCTCAAAACCAGGTGGTTGTGCCATATATACCTCTTCTGTTATCCAACCATTCAAAAATGCATTCTTTACATCTAGTTGAAGTATCTTCCAATTCTTGGAAGAGGCAATACTAAGCAAAAACCTAATAGTAGGCATCTTTGCCACAGGAGAGAAAGTCTCCTCATAATCAATTCCCTGAGTTTGTGCAAAGCCTTTTGCCACAAGCCTTGCCTTATACCTGTTAATTGAACCATCAGAATTTTTCTTGAGTTTATAGACCCATCTTGAGCCTATTACCTTCATGGATGAAGTCTTGGGCACCAAATCCCAAGTGTTGTTTTCCTCAAGTGCTTCAATCTCTTCCTTCATTGCATGCTTCCATTCTGTTTTTGCTTTGGCCTCTTCAAATGATGATGGCTCCTCTTGGTTTATGTCCTGTGCTATGTAGATAGAATGTTTAGTTACTAATGAGGTGTCAAACCCATACCTTTCTGGTTTTTTCTTTTCCCTCATAGATCTTCTTAGGCCATGATTTGATGATTCTGCCTCATGTCCAAGTTCCTGCAATTTTGCTTTACCTTTAGACTTCCATGCTTTGATCTTTTCCATCTGACATTCTTCATCATCCTCTGAGGTGTCTTGTTCTTCAATCTTTGATTGTTCTCTACCAAGCTTTGGAAAATCTTCTTCAAGATCATATGGTAAATTGACCTTCCTGCATGAATCTTCATACCATGAATTGTTCTCATCAAAAACTACATCTCTGCTTACCAAGAATCCTTTGTTGGTAGGGTTGTATAACCTGTAGCCCTTTTGATTGTTGTCATATCCAATAAATACACACCTTTCTGCTTTTGGATCCATCTTGCCTCTAACCTGTGAAGGAACATGAGCAAAAGCAATACATCCAAAAATTTTACAATGATCTAAACTTGGTCTTCTTCCATTCCAAGCCTCATATGGAGTCATCCCATCAAGGGATTTTGAAGGCAACCTGTTAATCAAGTAAGTGGCTGTAGATACAGCCTCAGCCCATAAGTAATTAGGTAAATGCTTTTCATTTAACATAGACCTTGCAGCTTCAACAATTGTCCTATTCCTCCTTTCTGCCACTCCATTTTGCTCAGGAGTGTACCTTGTAGTTACCTCTCTTTTGATTCCTCTTTCTTGAAGAAAAGAATCAAACTCATGGGAGAAGTATTCTCCCCCTCCATCTGACCTTAGCCTTTTTAGTGATTTACCTGTTTGATTCTCCACAAGAGCCAAATATCTTTTGAAACATGAAAAAACTTCATCTTTGTGTTTCATAAAGAATAGGATAGTCCATCTGCTGCAATCATCAATAAAGGAAACATAATACCTTGATCCTGATATTGAAGCTTCCTTGCTTGGTCCCCATACATCTGTATGAACCAACTCCAAGAGATCTCCATGCATATAACCTTTCTTCATGAATGGTAACCTGTGAGACTTTCCAAATTGACATGCACTGCACTTATAAATCATATGTTGTTTTGACAAATTAGGAAGTCCAAGTACACTTTGGTCCCTGCAGATTTGCTTTAATGACCTTTCACCAATATGTGCTAACCTTTTGTGCCATACTTCCAATTCTGTGAGTGTCTGACTACCATAATTAAAGAGAGCAATGTTTCTAGTGTCCTGTAATTCAAATGTGAACAATCTACCTGTCTTTTCACCTTTTGCAATTCTTCTGAATCCTTGACTTGGATCTTCAACAAATGCTCCTGCTTTTGTGAACCTGACTTGCAACCCTTTCTCTACTATCTGCCCAACACTTATCAAATTCTTTGTTATGGTAGGGACATAGAGTACCTTACTGAGTAGGTTGATGTTTCCATCAGGTGCTTTGACATTGCCTATTTTCTCCACAGGATGTTTTGTATCATCTCCTGTTTGTACCTCATGCTTATTCCTTGGATCTTCTAAATCTGATAGGAGTGCCACATTTCCTGCCACATGATTTGAACAACCTGAATCTATGTAGAAAACATGCTCATCAGATTTACCTTGTGGCATAGCCATGTTCATGATCAATAATGAATCCTCTTTGTTTGAGTCTTCTGTGTAGTTATTGTAGTCTCTCCTTCCTTTGTAGCCTCCTTGATAGTTTGGATGATTGTAGTTGTTGTAGTTGCCATGGTAGTTGTTGAACCTTCCTCTTGAGTAGCCATAACTTCCTCTATTGTATCCTCTGCCTCTTTGATTCCTGGAATTCCTAAAGCAATTTTCAGTTGTATGATTAGTTAATCCACAAATAGAACATGAGTTGGAGTCTTGGGATCTCCCCCTGCCTTGTCTACCTCCTCTTCCTCTACCTCTGCCATGTCTTCCTCTACCTGCATAGTTAGCTTGATATGTACCTGCTTCATCATCCACTTTCTTTGCCTTTCCTTTGTTATCTTTAGACTTGCTTTTATCCGTGTATAAAGCTGAAGATTGATTACCTTTAGAGCTTTCTCCATTTTTGATAAGCTTTGCCTCTTGAGTAAGTAATTGTCCAATGAGTGTGTTGAAATCAGGTACATGCATGTCCATGTACAAATCCATAGCTGTGGTGAATGCTTCCCACTTGTCATCTGCCTTCAAGCCATTGATGACCTGCCTTACAATTTGCTCTTCATCTATTACCTCTCCAATGCTTCCCAACTGATCTGCTATGTCCTTGAGCTTTGTGACAAAATCAGTCACATTTTGTTTGGGAGCCTTCTTGAGAGTTGTGAAATCCAGCCATAGTTGATGCTTCCTAGCTTTAGTACTTGAAGCAAAGAAAGCTTCAAGTGCATCCCACACTTCCTGAGATGTCTTACAACTTCTAATGTGAGGCAACAAAAAATCTGAGATAGAGTTGAGGAGATAAGACCTTGCAAGTGCATCCTTGGAGCACCATGTGCTCAATCTTTCTTGCTCTTCTTGTGTTGGTTGACTTTTGTTCCTGAAACTTGGCATAACTTCATCTCCAGCCACATAACCATATAAACTTCTACCTTGGAGATAAGCTTCCATTCTTAATGACCAAGCTGAGTAGTTACCTCTGTCCAATTTGTCAATTGATGAAGGAAATCCATCTGCCATGTTGTCCAACCTTGCTCTGATACCACTGTGAAGAGATGGATAGGTATGTGTTGAAGATGAAGAGGTGTTGCAAAATCTTTGCTCTACACTAGCCAAATGAACTCCAGGAGTAGATGGTGGGCCCTTTTAGCTTGCCAATGGATGTATTAGACACCCTATGTACCTTGGAAGATCACTCTCAAAAAGATAGATCAAAACAGATAAGTTGGAGTTAGCTCAGAGGTGAAAACTTGCTATTCTTGGTTAATACACCTGTCCAGTGTTTTACATAATTCTCTGAGCACAGCAGCAATTAGATTAATTCCTCTTGGGGAAGGCTAGGTAGCTTAAAGAGCTAACTCTAGAGAGTAATCTCATCAAAAATAACAAACCACACACTGAGAATGACTTTTAACAAGTGATGACATCATCCCGATTTTCACGGGCTGCTACAGAAATAGACCAGTGAGTAGAAAAATTAACATAACTCAAGATTTAAGAATCCAATGATCATGAAAATTTGTATGCTTATACTAGACAGTACGCGGAATCCAACAAGCTTAAAATCTGAATTTGGATGAGTAAACACTGAGAAATGACTCTGACAAGATGACTGAAAAAGTCGGGTACCTGACAGAGAAGTAAAGATGAACATACCCTGTTGACTTCAAATGAACATAACTGAAGATTCCAACATCCAAATGACATGAAAATTTGTGAGCATATAGTAGCCTTATAGAGCTAACTTTACCAAGTTAAATCACTGAAAATGATGAACCAAGTGCAGAGAAACAATCTCTGCAAACTGACTGAGAAAAACTGAAGTAATGGCAGTGAGTAGTACACATCACAAGAACATGGAAAGATGAACTCAAATAATCATGAAAATGAAAGTATATTGCTTGTACAATACAATGACTTACTGATACATATGTGTGCCTTGTAATCACACCTTGATATGGCATAAAGCTCAGCTCTTGGAGGTCTTCACATAGGTCTCTCTAACCACGACTAAAACTGCCATCTATTTATAGTTGAGTTTGGGAGGCTAACTTCCCTCAATCACTCTCCAATCAATCAATGATTGATTTGATTCTCTACCTACCACAAATCACGAATTCGTGGCTCCTCTTTCCATTCTTGATCATGTGGGCTCAACCACTTAAGATTCTCTTACTTTTACATTAAGTAAACTCTTCAAAAGTTACAAGAGGTAGTTCACAAGTGAACTTTACATAGTCTTCATTTTAAGGCTTTTTCTATGACTTTGTGGGACTCAAGCCAATACTTAGGCTTGTCATAGACTTGCTCCAACATGGCACACATAGGGTGTATGACGCTAATGAATGTTGCAAGGTTTAAGGACATGAAAGTGCAATTAATGTTGAGTATGGAAAAGAGAGAGATGTTGAAATGATTATGGGAATAGGAATGTAGGAGTGCAAGTTAGATTTATGAACATGAATGATAAGAATGAAAGAGAACCATACACACGAATCAAATTTGGAAGGAAGAATGGTCCATTGAAGAAGCTTCTTAAACACTTCCTAATTCTAATCCATATGCATAGTCTTCTTTGGATGATATGTATCCATGACGATAATAGATGGAATCCTTACACATAAATCAGTTTTGAAAGGAAGAATGGTCCAATATTGGAGCTCTTTGTACACTTTCAGAAACTAATCAATATGTATGGGTATGTATGGATTATATGCATGCAAGTGAATTATGATGATAGAGTTTAATCACAAGCTCAATTAAGCATCCTCACTGGTTCAACGCAATACTGCGGAGCCTTCTCACACATTGAAGAAAATGCAAGACATGTAAAAATACTTAAGAGACTGAGGGACAAGAGACAAGAGACAAGTGACATGAATTAAAAGGATTTGAATTAAGATACATGTATAAGATTGTGTACCTAAGTCAAGAAGACTTAAGCACTTCTGCCAAAGAGAGTAAACCTCATTTGCCACACAAGTGCATATAGTGGGAAATTGACACAGGCTTACTTGTCAATCCGATCAAACGACCTAACCAAGTGTATGAGGAAATGTGCTCACATGATAGGAAATGAAGTGGTTCAGCTTATATGCATGAGAAAAGACTAATCCACCTCTCTAACTCACTGAAATACTGAAAGTGTCTACCGCGATACCACTTACAATAGTTTTCAGTAAATCGAGAATTTCTCCCAACTCCGAACTCCGAATATAGTCAATACGAAACTCATTTCAAAGCTCTCGACAAGACGCATCTAGTATAGGTAGTTTCACTCGATTCTGACAACCATGCTTCAAGTTATGACCAAAATAGTGAATGACAAGAAACACCCCCACTCACTCCACAACTCCTACAAGCTCACACACACAGTACAATAGCTCAAAAATAGTGGGGAGGGGTAGACAACAGTCTTACACACACATTCCAAGCATCACGCACACATAGAAGATCAAAGAGAAGATGGAAATCTGCAGGAAAGAAGCAATTTCGAAAATCAGGAACTCTCCTTCTTCACAATGACAAAAAGTCTATACAAAGAGTCACAACATGACTTCTATACATGTGCACTAAATTTGGTCCTTTCACATAAGAGACCGGCACTTTATTAATAAAAAGTGAATTTCCTACTAATTTACAAGGAATATGTTACAATGAGTTGGACTTATGCATCTAGAGGACTCCTCTAGCGCATTTACATGGCTTGATGGAATTCTCTAAGACTTTGAAGAAGAAAAATTATGCTCTTTAATTTGAAAATTTTGGGGCTCTTCTTTTGTGCTTCTCTGCTCTACAACACTCTCCCCCTCTTTGTCTCTATCGTCCCTTGATAGGCTTTACTTTTGGCTTCAGCTTGTTTAAGAGTTCTGAATACACGCACCCAGTGGTCCAAGCGGCAACAAGGACTGTCAGAGAATTTGTTATTTTATCCGATGTATGTTCTTTGCTTCTGTTTGCCTCTTGATATCCCGTACATCACAAATCTGGGTTGCTGCATTCAGTCGGGCTGCCACGCACGCCACCAGTGACCTGGCTGTTTCGCGTTATTACCTGATGCGTGCCCCTATGGGGCTTTGGGCAAAGGGTGGTTTTTCCACTGTATGATCTTCATTCTTTATTGAGCAGTTTTTTACTTTGATCTTCATCTTCTTTTCTTCTTGCTTGATTCCCCTTCCACACGTCCCTCCTCTTGAACTCTGTCGTCCCCGACAGGCTTTTTGTGGTGATGTGAGTACGTTTGAATGGCTGCTTACTCTCTTTGGTTCAGCAAATTTGCGTGACATAACATAAACTCCTTCCACTGTGTTGACTTCACTCCATCCTCTAGTGCTTGGCAATGGTCCGTAAAAAAACTTGTTTCATAAGCCACCAGTCATGCATTAAGGTTTGAAGTCATCTTGAAAAAAAATTTTGAATCTATTTCAAAGAAGCCGGTGAAAAATGCTTCTTCAAACTGCTGCATGTACGTTCTTGGCAAAAACATCAGTCCTGAATAGTAGACCATAAGTGTCAAGCAGCTCGGAATGGTTGAGAGATAAAAAATGAGCGCTTCGGATCCTTGTGTAATGCCGATGAAGTTAAAAAAAGTATATTTTGCATGCTGGAAGACTTTAATTACTGTTAGTAGCATGCTGAAAATCTTATTCGTCATCTTTACTGCTAAATCAGGTACGGTTGCATATCTTGCAATCCAAAATTCCATGGTTTTTATCATGTATTCTTCCGTTGGTAGGTAGTTATGTGGAGGGCTAGGTAATAGCGGATAATTCAACCATTGATTATTTATACTACCTTGGCGCTGTGCTTCCCAAAATTGCGACCAAGATCGTCTATGGGGTACGGGACAAAATGCTGGATTGACTTGAAGCACGTAGGGTGATGCTTCCCATTGTACCTGCAATGTAGGATTCTTTTCCAAAAGCTTCCTCCTCCAGATAGGATCAACCTTCTTGAACTCCTCTTGAGTATAATTGAAAGTATTCTTATCAAACTGGAGGTTGTTGCCAGGTTCTTTATTTGTCATTGTCCTTATATATTGTCGCGTTTGTTCTTTTAGGAGACCATATGGTACATTGAAAGGCTTCAAAATTTGATCCAAGTTTTTGCTTTCAATTTGAGCTTCCTTCATGACCTAGATTATCTGATCTTCAAATTCAGTAGTAAGCTGGGACACCAGTAGTGCCCTTTTCGGTCGGCTCAGTTCTACAATGTCCCGATTATTATGTTCAATTTGGATTGCTTGTTCCTCCCTTATTGGAGAATGATATAAGGGGGGAGAGAGAGGACGTACCTCAGTCTCCTCAGTAGCCTCTGCGGATTTAGGAACTACTGGTGTCCCCTCATTTGTCTTCTGCTCTAATTGCTCTAGTAGTTGCTTAATCATCTCATCTTTTTGCTTGATTTCTTCATTAGCTTTAGCAATAGTGTCCTTGTGTTTGAAAAGTTCTTGAGCAACAATATCAAGATGATCAGTGTCTTCTTTACATTGCATAAGATAACGATTCTTAGCTTTTTTCCATTTTGTCCTTAGAGCTGCGGTGTCCTCCATGTACCGCTTTTCCTAGTCAGCAATGGTTGCCTGCTCCTGCTTCAGTTGTTCTTCATACTTAGCTATCTTGTCCTCCATGTCTTTGATAACTTTGTCCGGCCTTTCTTGAACATCTATGGACTGATCACTTAGAAGAGCTGTCATGAGCTCCTTATTCCGGTTCCTTAGATTTTCTGCCTCCTCCATATCTACCTTAATTTGTGATTCCAATATTTTACTCCTTGTGTGCATCCGTTTCTTCTCAGCCTCGCTAACTTCATATTTCTTCGTTAATTCCTGGAGTTGTTCTTGCAATTTTTCATTTTCTATCTCTAAAGTTTTGTATTGATTTTTGACCTCTTGAACTTCATTTTCTTTTTGTAAGATCTGCTCCTTTGCTATCTTTAACTCGGTAGAAAGATTCTTACCAATTTCTTGAAGTTCATGCTTGTCCTGCATCGCTTGATCGTAGTCTTCATCAGCCTCAAGCATCAATTGTTGTGTATCCATTGCAGTTCTTATCATGTCTTGTACTACGGGCTTGAGCTGAGCGAAGTCAACATTCAACCATGTTCTAGGTATACTTGGAGCATCTCCAGTTTGTACATCTTTTCCCTGCTCTATATGGATGGTTTTGTTGTGGGGTTGTCTGATTTGTAGTTGTATTTTGGGTTCTTTTTTTTCTTCATCTAAATCAATAACTTTTGTGGCGCTCCCTTGAAAAGTGACATCCATGGGGGAGGGTTCTGCCACAACCCTTATTGGAGTGAAGAGTTCTGATTCCTCAATTGTAGCTTCTTTAGACTCTTTCTTTGGTATCAGGAGTGACATTTTCCCTGTAAGTGTTGTCTTCGTGAATTGAATGGTGGAAGTCTCATTGATTTTGAGGACATGTGTCCGTTCTTGGTGTGCTTCCTTGCTTGCGGTGTTCTGATCTGGTTGTACAGTGATGTCCTCCACCTTTGTGCCCTCTTCTTTGTCATTATAGTTGATTGCATTCAATTCTTCCCATTGTCCATCATCCTTTGATTCACTTTGAATGTCCACATTTAATAAGGATGTGTCGGGTTCATCTTGTGCATCCGAAGATGAGCTTGAATTGTCCAATCCTAATTCTCGGTATCTGTGGACTTTGATGAGCTTCTTTTTAGCTTCTCCCTCTTGTTGGGTCTGGTGCTAATGGTTTCCTTGCACTGGTAAATTGACTTGCCCTTCTGTATATTGATGTGTATCTTCCAGGGCCTTAGTTAAATCTTCTTCTGTAATAGGTCCTTGCTCTTCAATCCTTGTTTTCTGAAGTACATGTGCCCTTTTCATGGCTGGAACTTCCTCTTCTACTTGCTTTACCTCCCTGAGTCTCTTTGTACCTCTCATTCTGGGTTGAGAGCTAGTTTTTGCCTCTTCCATAATCTTGACTCCTCTTTTGTTTTTAGGAACTGTGGCGACTTTGGCATACTTAACGATGGCAATCGATGATCGCATTTCTTGCATATGCTCTCTAATGCCTAAAGCATGGTAAATCAATATTGTTAGAGCCACACTGCCATTGAGGAACTTCTTGTTGTTCCATTGCTTCTTTGCCTCGAATAATCTTTCCTGTATGTAAGGAGTCAGATTAATTTGATTGCCAATTTGCTTGATGGCATGTGAGAGTAGCTGAACAATTATCTTCTACGGTGCCGTGTATCGATGCATATTTGGGAAGCACAAGTGCTGGTGGATTAGTCTGACTTCTTCTTCAATATCCACTCGATTGATGTCAGTGAATGTCCTTGTCGTTGCTCCATGGCTTTCTTCTTTCACTATCGTGGTGCCATCCTTTTACCATCCAAAAGCTTCCTTAATCAAGTCATGTGTGAATTGAATGACTACCCATTCATCTATTTTATCCATAACTCTAGCCTCGGGCACTAATGGATCATGTAGTGCTGGCTGTAATGTGTTCATGACTTGCGTGCACCTTTGAAAGTCGGGCTTATAGATTGGAAGTTCAAAATATTTGTGTATGTCTGCTTTCTTCATGATGTCTATCATAGACGGGTGTTCATGCGCTACTCTGAAATCTTGGGACATGATCGGAAATTGATGATCTGTATCCATGATTTTGATAGTCGCCAGGAAGAGATACTCCCCAGCCAGTTGATCTTCTCTAAACCAATGTCCCTTTGCTTTGGTGATACTCTGGAGAGGAAATTCCAATACTTCCTCTTGAATTGTTGCTTCAGAATCTTTAGTAGCCATCTGCACTTGTAAGGAAAAGTGCATTAGCTTTAATAGAAAGCATAACAACTGTGTAGTGCATTGTAGTGATATGTTGTCGTTTCGTCACTCCGTTTCCCTTGGTTCTATAAGTGAGATCTCTTACCACATCTTTTTATTTCTTTTTCATTAGGATAGCCAAAGCATTTATTTATTTACATAGTATGTCCATTCCTGTTGAAGATAAATGTACAAGCTCATTTTCATATGAGCCATGCTTGGATAAATTTACCAAATAAAAATATAAAGGAAAAGTGGAGGAAAAAAGCAAAAAATAATAAAAGAAAAAGTCTAGTCAAAATTCATGATGAGTAAGAGATACAATATCTTGCATTGTAGTTAGTAGCATGTAGTGGAGAAAGTGGTGGGTTAAGAAGGAGGCACAAACTTCTTCACATGCTCATTGGTTATAAAAGTGAAGTGGGAGCTCATTCAAAACAAGGAGAGAAAGAGGCAAGAGCTCCCAGTAGTCGGATCTAGCCATTTTGTCTTTTTTGTTTTCTCTTAGACTCCTTCCAGCCGCACTTCAGTTTGTACAGAGCTCTATTGCAGAGCTCATATCTCAGTGCATATGTAACCATTTTGTGCGTTTAAACATTCATTGCAAAGCTTATCTTGTGTACTTTCAGAATATCGAATATCTCTTGGAAAGCATATGTAATTTGTGAGATATTAGTGAAAGAGTGAAGTCCAGTGTTTCAGTATACCTATGTAGATAGGTAGTCTATTTTGGTTGGTTAAGTTCCCCAACCAAAACATATCAAAATTGCATGCTTTTTGTCTTTATGGAAAGCTCTTGACATCTAATTTCATTGTCCCAAATATCACATTGAGCTCATTTATATTCTGTGAGCTATCTGTCAGAGAGTAAAGTCCAGTTTTATAGTGTACTTATGTGTGCAGGTGGTCTATCTTGGTCAGTTGAATTCCCTGACGAAAACTCATCCAAATTACTTGTTTCTTAGCTTGTTGGAAATCTATTTGTTTCTACTTTCTTTGTACCAAGTATCTTTCTCAAAGGATATATATTCAGAGAGGTATCAGTCCGAGAGTAAAGCTCAGTTCTTTAGCATATCTGTGTGGACAGGTAGTTCATCTTTGACAGTTGTGTTTCCTAATCAAAACTTGTCCAAATTAAGTCATTTATAGCTTTTTAGAAAGCTCTCTTTGTCTAATTTGATTGACTAAAGTCTCAAGTCCATTTGAGCTTTGTATTGAGAGCAAGAAGCTATCTAAGGTGCAGATGTTTGTCCAAGTGCTGGACATACAAGGGTGGTTCACTACACATTTCCATTACGCATAGGAGAACTCATTCTCCACAGTTGGTATCAAGCGAACTTGGTGCTGAAGCTTTATCATCAGAGCTGGAGTTGAAGCAAAGCAAAAGAGGAACTACAAAACAAGAGGGAGCTTCACAAACACAAGAGCAAAGGACTATAAGTATTCAAGGTAACTCTTAAAGTCTTTGATACTCTTCAATGGCTCACTTGGGTCAACAAGTAGAGAAGTTGGATAAGGATAAATATCCCGTGTGGAGGTTTAGAATGACCAACTACCTAATGGGAAAAGTCTTATGGGGTATTGTGAGCGGCGATGATGCTCAACCTCAAATCAATCAAGCTATGGCCACCGAAGTTCAAAGGAGGCAAGCAAAAGAATGGGAAGAGAGGAATAGGAGAGTCATGTTCCTTATTTTGCAAGTCATTACTAATGCAATGGTAGGGCATATTCAACATCTAGAGAAAGCTAAGGATGCTTGGGAAGCTCTTGAAAGGATGTATTCAACAAATACCAAAGCTAGGAAACTTCAACTCAAGAATGAGTTGAGCACAATTAAGAAAATTTTGAGTCAATTCATAGTTGAATATACTTTGAAGATTAGGGAGCTAAGCGATGCTTTAGCTTCTATTGGCACAACGGTTGAAGACGAAGATCTTGTGTGTTATACTCTCAATGGCTTGAGAGAAGATGAAAGATGGAAGCCTTTATAACTTCATTTAACTTGAAAGATGCATATCTAGGTTTTGAACAACTAATCCCTCATCTTGTCATAGAAGAGCTTAGCTTCGGTGGTCCGAAAGGAAAGGATAACCACAACTCAATGTTATATGCAAGTCGAGGTAAAGGAAGAAACTCAAGAGGAGGCTCAAGAGGAAAAGGAAGAGGTCACAACCACTCCAACTACAATCAAAACAATTCGGAAGACAACAAGGATGCATCAAATGCCAACACACAAGGAAGAGGTCGAGGTAGAAGCAGAGGAAGAGGCCGAAGCTCCTACAATTCTCATAAAGGTATAACATGCTATCATTGTGGTAAAGTAGGACACTATGCTAGTGATTGTTAGCTGAAGAATGGAAGACCAAATGGAGGCAATCAAAGGAACCAAAGCAACTATGCAAGCACCTCAAGTGAAGGAAACAAGGACACACTACTTGCAATGAGACATGAGTATAGAAGCTCTTGTGAAGGAAAAGGATGTGTTGAAACAGGTAATGATACTCAACACATGATTGAACATATTGGAGATATAAGGCTTGGAGATACAAGTAGAGCAAAGGTACTATCTAATGTTCTTCATGTTCCTTCAATTTCAAAGAACTTGATTTTAGTAGGACAAATGGTAGAGAAGGGTTATCATGTCATATTCAATGAGAATGGGTGCTTCATAAAGAATCCAAAGGAAGGCTTCAAGGTCATTGCTCGAGGTAGAAGAGAAGGAAGGATGTTCACTTTGGATGTCCAACATCTACATGGAAAGGTCATGTACGTTCAATGTGGGAACAAGAAGATTTCAGAGCTGGACTTATGGCACAAAAGAATAGGACACATCAACATTCCAAAGCTGAAGGACATGAGCAAACATGAAGTGGTAAGAGGTCTTCCAAAATTTAATAGCGTTGGACTACATGAGTTATGTGAAGCTTGTCAACTAGGAAAGCAAACGAGGCAGCCATTCAAAAGGAGCAATTATGTGGCTCCAAATGTCTTGGACTTGATAGATACGGATGTATGGGGACCAACCCAAGAGGCATCAATGGCTGGTAATAGATTTTTTGTCACCTTCATTGATGATCACTCAAGAAAGGTATGGCTGTTTTGTATGAAACAAAAATCAGAGGTGTTTTCTATATTCAAAAGATTCAAAGTTGAAGTTGAAAAGGAAACAGGAAGGTCTATCAAAACCTTAAGGTCCGATGGTGGAGGAGAATACTTCTCCAAAGAATTTTCATATTTTCTACAAGAGAATGGGATCAAAAGGCAATTCACTTGTAGGTATACACCACAACAAAATGGAGTAGCTGAGAGGAAAAATAGGTAAATTGCTAAAATTGCAAGATGCATGCTCAACGAGATGAAGGTACCATTGTACTATTGGGTTGAAGCTACCACAATCGCCATTTACTTGATGAATAGGTGCACAACATCAAGAATACATCACTTGACTCCTGAAGAGGTATATTCCGGTAAGAAACCTGATCTTACACACCTCAAGGAAGCTTGGTAAGGAGTTTAAAATTTCAGATCTTGGAGAGCTGAAATATTTTTTAGAATTGAAGTTGTTTATGGAAAGAGTTGTTTAGGAATTGAAGTTGGATGTTCTTTTCAGATTTGCAATAAGTGAATGCAAACCACTCACTCAACCCATGGACACAAATACAAAGATTTGTTCAAATGATGGAGAACCATTGGAAGATGTAACGACATACAGAAGCATTGTAGGATCATTGATCTATGCAAACATTACAAGACCTGATTTGCCTTATGTTGTTGGTGTACTTTCTCAGTTTATGCAAACCCCGACAAGTGAACACTTAAATTCAACCAAGAGAGTGTTGAGATACATAAAGCATACAGTTAATCATGCTTTATTTTACAAGTTTGATGAAGAACTGCAGGTCAAAGGCTTTAGTGATGCTGATTGGGCAGGCTCAAAGGAAGATAGAAGATCAACCTCAGGTTATGTGTTCATGATAGGAAGCAAACCTATAACGTGGAGCTCAAAGAAACAACCTAGTGTTGCACTTTCATCCATGGAGGCTGAATATAGAGGATTAGCATTTGCCACATGTGAATCAATGTGGATTAAAAAGCTTTTGGTTGATCTAGAAGTGCAAGTTGGAACCATCCCTATATATGGTGATAACATGTCAAGTATCTACTTGGCAAGCAATCCTATGTTTCATGCAAGGAGCAAGCACATAGAGGTCCACTACCATTATGTAAGGGAGAAGGTGCTGAGCAAAGATGTGGAGATAAAGTTCATTAGAACCAAAGAGCAGGTTGCAGATATGTTTACAAAGTTCTTGGATGCTTCTAAACTCAAAGGCTTCAAGGATGTGATAAATTTGCAGGACATGGATGAAGATAACTCCCAAACGAGCTTGAGAGGGAGTGTTGAAGATAAATGTACAAGCTCATTTTCATATGAGCCATGCTTGGATAAATTTACCAAATAAAAATATAAAGGAAAAGTGGAGGAAAAAAGGAAAAAATAATAAAAGAAAAAGTCTAGTCAAAATTCATTATGAGTAAGAGATACAATATCTTGCATTGTAGTTAGTAGCATGTAGTGGAGAAAGTGGTGAGTTAAGAAGGAGGCACAAAATTCTTCACATGCTCATTGATTATAAAAGTGAAGTGGGAGCACATTCAAAACAAGGAGAGAAAGAGGCAAGAGCTCCTAGTACTCGGATCTAGCCATTTTGTCTTTTTTGTTTTCTCTTAGACTCCTTCCAACCGCACGTCAGTTTGTACACAGCTCTGTTGCAGAGCTCATTTCTCAGTGCATATGTAACTATTTTGTATGTTTAAACATTCATTGGAAAGCTTATCTTGTGTAACTTTTGCATGTCAAATAGCGCATGGAAATCGTATGTAGTTTGTGAGATATCAGTGAAAGAGTGAAGTCTAGTTTTTTAGTATACCTATGTAGATAGGTAGTCTATTTTGGTTGGTTACGTTCCCTAGCCAAACCATATCCAAATTGCGTGGTTTTTGTCTTGTTAGAAAGCTCTTGACATCTACTTTCATTATCCCAAATATCGCATTGAGATCATTTATATTCTGTGAGATATCTATCAAAGAGTAAAGTCGCATTTTATAGTGTACTTATGTGTGCAGGTGGTCTATTTTGGTCAGTTGAGTTCCATGACCAAAACTCATCCAAATTACTTGCTTCATAGCTTGTTGGAAATTTATTTGTGTCTAATTTCGTTGTACCAAATATCTTTCTCAAAGGATATATATTCAGAGAGGTATCAGTCCAAGAGTGAAGCTCAGTTCTTTAGCATATCTGTGTGGACAGGTAGTTCATCTTTGATAGTTTTGTTTCCTAATCAAAACTTGTCCAAATGAAGTGATTTATAGCTTTTTAGAAAGCTCTCTTTGTCTACTTTGATTTACTAAAGTCTCAAGTCCATTTGAGTTTTGCATTGAGAGCAGCAAGCTATCTAAGGTGTAGATGTGTGTCCAAGTGCTGGACATACAAGGGCTCACTACACACTTCCGTTGCGCATAGGAGAACTCATTCTCCATAGTTCTTAAGGAAGTTGAAGCTATGACCTAATCGCCATTGGAGAATATGCACCACTAACTTCATTATGTACATCAAGTGCTGAATGCTTGGCCCTGTAATGTGGCCCTATCATGCATACTTTAGGTGCATTTGATACTTCATGAGTGCAATTGGGATGTTGTCGTTGTGGTGGTCCATTCCTTGTGGTTGCTTTGGCTTCCAAATCCACTTCGTGGTTATGTTGAAAGCCCGTGTCTCTGGTCCTTTGAACTTCATGTATTTCTTCTGATGTCCGAGTAATTGAGTTTGTTATCTTCATGTTTTTATGATGAATTCGTCTTGGCTACATTGTTTGAATGTCTTGATGTAATACATCAGTCTGTTTGTTTATCTCTTGTTTGGTTGCTTGTCTAATCTTTTTGGGAATCCATATCTGTTGTCGAGCCTTCTGGGCTTCAATCAAAGGCTTCGGGAGCCATATATGCAAGAGTCATTTTGTTTCAGATTTCTGTGATGGTGACTTCTTGTTCTCCTTTTTTTCCTCATGAGTTGGTGTTGTCGTCTCTGATTTCTGCACTTGATCCTTGCGTATCCATTTGAACTTGACTGTTCCTTGATGCGAGTATTTGAGTGTTGTTTTCCACATTGGTGATCCTCCCGTCATGTGAGAAACTCCATGAGATCTGGTCTCCTTATTGTCTGGCCGTTCACCAACTGAAAAGGATGATTTCACCTCTTCCTTGGACACATTAGGGTTTGAGCTTTCTGCTTCTTTTAGATTGGTTTTTGAGGTATTGGGGCTGGAATCATGTTCCACTAGCTCTTCTTTGCATTCGTCTGCACTCTCGATGACTTTTGGTTGTTGCCACACGGCTTCTCCCCTAATAGACTAAAAATTTCCTTGTGCCCTATCTTGTCTGAAATATAACCTTGAGCTAGGTTGAGGCTTACTTCATTCTCAATGATTCCTCCTAGGATCAAATCTTCTATTAAATCTTCATATCTGCACACTAAGACTCATTGTTCCATGGAAGAATTTCCTAGGTGGAGGGATACTATCGTTGCTCCAATGCATTCTATGATTTGACCTCCAATTCCTATCATATGAGCTTTTGTGGGAGTCATAATCATTTGAAAATCTTTTATGATCGTATTACGTATGCAACTAAGTCTTGCTTCTACGTCTATCAAGACATCTATCAATTTGTACTCTGTCTTGCCAATCCCTAGGTTTAGGTAAGGTTGTGACATGTAAGCACTAGTCGTGGCAGACGTATGGACTTGGTAATTAGCCATAGGGATAGGCTCTTCTCCTTGGAGATACTGTTCGTCTCTTTGCCTAATCCATTCTTTCGGTTTCTTGATGCATTCTAGGGCTTCTTGTCGTGCCTCCTCTCTAATCTGTTCTTCCTCTTTCTTCCTATTCTGAGCACCTACCAGACGTGCTAACATTTGATCCGTCAATGGCTCCATGAACCGTTTCACTCTACATCCACTTATGTAGTTAGGAAGAATGTCTCCATCTAAAGTGGCTAGATTAACTGCTCCACTAGTAGAGATCCTATTTATGATCAGAGGTCCATACCCACGTTTTTGTAACTTATTGGCATGTTGCTTTAAGGTATAAACCATGACTAGGTCTCCTTCTTTTTTAAGTCCTTTGTCTTTTATATGTGCATCATAATATGCCTTTTGTCTTCTCTTGGCTGCATATATTCCTGCTACCGCTTGTAACCTAGTTTCATGCAGCTTCTCTATTTTTTCTAATTGTTGGGATAATTCATGTCCGGTCCATTTATACTGTTGTGCAACTCTCAAAGTGGGGATTAGAAAATCAATTGGCAAAATTGCATTCTGCCCATACACCAAATTGAATGGAGTAGTTCCAATGGCAGTCTTGTATGCTCTACGTGGTTCTCTAGGTGGATATCCATATGGTCGATACTGAGGTGGTTGTAACGGTCGTGCCTGTCTATTGAATGGGTAGTTCTCTGTGGTGTGATTGGTGTATTTTTGTTCTATGTGGCAGTACAAGGCAGTCCCTTGTTGGACATGTCTATTGTACGGATATGTCTGATGTGCACCAGCTCCTCCTCGTACACACATGTGTGTGGGGTGATCTTCTCCACATAGACTACATCTTCGCAACATGGGTACTTTGAAGGTTGGGTGTTGGTAATTTTTCTGTCCTTGGATTCCCAATTTCTTTGCTACCAACTCTGCTAATTCCTCCACATTACTAGAGTTGGAAGTAATAGTACTCCGAGCGTCTTCTGATTCAGTGGGGCTGGGTGTGCTCTTGAGATCCTCCGCTAAATTGTCTTCTAGGTCAATGCACTCTTGAAGACATTCACTTAGGGTTTGTAATCTCTTCACGTAAACTAAAGTTCTTATGGTTCCATTCGTAAGTCCATCCAAAAATAATGAAATCATTTTTTGCTGAGTGGATCTTTCTGCAGCTGGGCATCTATCAACATACTGATTGAATCTTCTTGCTGCCGTTTTCACAGTTTCATTAGGGTTCTGTTTGAAGCTATGGATTAAAGATGTAGAATTGTGTTTAATCCCTCTCATAGTGAATTCCCCAATGAATTCTTGAAAAAATTGCTCCATGTTCCCAAATTGATTGGGATCTAACGGCTGGAACCAAGTCAGAGCCGTTCCTGTGAGGGTGAGTCCGAAAGACTCATATTGCACAAAGAAGTCATCTACTTGTTCTGCCCTTAGAACTTGTTTAAATTCAGCAATGTGATGGTAGGGTTCTCCCAATCCGTCATAATGATTTCTTATGCATTTGGCCACCTGAATAGGCCTCAATCTTGTCATTGGTTCTGGCCGTCTGGGCATTACAGGGAAGGCAGGAACTGCTGGTCTAATAGGGGGTATTCCAGGCTGCCCTCCTACTGGTGGTCGTGGTCTTACCGATGGTCGGTACTGATTACCTACTCCGTGGTGGGTCTGATTTTGCACTCCTGGAGTTGCAAATTGCACATGAGTACGGTTTGGAACACTCCGTTGGCTAGTTTGTCCTGACATGGTGTGCTCTGCCTCTTGTTGGGTTCCAAAGGGGTTCTGAGAGGTGGTTGCCTGCTCTCTCTGAGGGAATACAGGCAAACCCATGTATTTTAGTTGAGCTCTGTCTATGGCATCAACCAACCAATATCTTCTTCGATTCTTATCTAGGTATGTTATCCTAGTCTCGTCTTCTGGATCCTTTAGCTCATAAAATGTCATTGGGCTTTCTTCTCTTCCTTGGGCCAGTGATTCTGTTTGAAGCAATAAGTCCATTCCATGGATCAACTAGACTTCCAATAGGTAGTCGTCTTGAGGTATCAAGTCTCCTCTCAAGACTCGTGTCACTTGGGACCTGCCTCTAGGAGTCGTCACTAACTCCTCAGGGTTTGGTCTCCCTGAGTTTTTGTGTCCCTCTAACTCTCCCGTTTCATTGATCAAATCGGGAAATTCAGTTACTATGTAGATGTGACCTATCTTGACCATGTATGCTCCTCCTTCATACTTAACAGCCGGTCTGGGCACAATCATTGCCTCTATTACAATCACCATTCTAGCCACCGATCTTTGTAAACCATCCAGGTAGATAGGGATCTCCTGGGCATTAGTAGAAACATATTGTAAGGAGGTATGATACTCTCCCTCCACAACAGTCATGAAGTTTCTACCAGGAGCAAGGCCCTGCATGTCTTCTGAAGCCATGGGTATCTCCTCCTCCGAGTCATTAGAGGTGTCTGAATAGACAGAGCGGTGACTGACCTGAGCGGCACTTCCAACAGAAGATATGACACTTCCTCGGCTACTTAGCACTCTCCCTGACCTCAAGTTCATTCACCCTCTTGAGGCTCTCCAGGTCTTTGAAACTCTCCCTAAGTGGCTCCTCAAATACCTCAAGTTTGCCCTTCAAAATGCTTCAAAAGCTCTCGATGATACCACTCCAAGCGATACTGCATTAGGCGATACTGCCCTGGATGATACCAAACTAGCCACGATATGATACCACACCAGCTCACGATACGGTACCTGAGAAGTAGGCGATACGATACTGTAGCAACAGACGATACGATACCGCTGTTGATCACGATACGATACTGGCTATCTTGGCGATACGATACTTGAAGACTAGACGATATGATACCAGGCCTAGTCACGATATGATACCTATGGGTTCAACGATACGATACCAAGAACTCCCACGATACCATATTGATAAGTCAGATGATACGATACTGGAAACCCAGACGATACAATACCACCTTTTGGATGATACGATACCAAAAAGAGAGACGATACGATACTGGAGTTTCTGACGATATGATACTAGAGTGGGACACGATACGATGCTGCGGTTATGTGATACGATACCACAAAACCGCACGATAGGATATCAATGCAAGCGGCGATACGATACCACCGACCTGCACAATACGATACTAGTATGGTATCGCGATATTACACTGGGCAGGGCACGATACGATACTAAAATGGACCGCGATACGATACCACTTTATAAAGTGAGATCGCGATACCAACCCAGCGATACGATACCATGAGTGGTATCGCGATACCAAGGCTGGTAGTTGACGATATGATACTTCGGCGAGTATCGCAATAAAAGGGAATTTTTGGTATCGCGATACCAAAAACTCAACCGATCGCAATACTCCAGCCAAAGTATCTCAGAAAACAAAAAGTTTTGTTGCCCCTTACTCCTCTCTCACCCCTCTTCACTCCTAGCCTACTATCTCTTTCAAGAAAACTCAAAAAACACATAGTCCCTTCCCGCGATATCGGTCGCGCAGCTAATCACGTTTTGGTGCACCTTAAATGTGTTTTTGTCAATAAAATCTCATGGAGTCTTACCTTAGTGATGTCTTGCTTGCACCTTGAGCTCAATACTTATCTTTGATAGCCTTCAAGGCACGATGTCTCATGCACGATATCGATCGCAGGGCTCGGACGATACCACAATGAATAACAGTATCAAATGATTTCAAAATTTTGGTTTTTATACTTTTTTGGTGATAGAAACTAAACTACACTAATTTTGGTAATTTTTTGGGATTTTTGGTGATCTTAGCTTACTCCTACTCCACTCCTCTCCTCCTAACCTAACCCTAACTCTTCCTTCTCTCCATTCCTACTAACCCTAAACCTAAAAACTCATTACACACACCTCTTGGATGTGAAGTAACAAGTGTTGAAGGTATTTCTTCTCTCTGCTACCCCATTTTGTTGAGGAGAGTACCTACAAATAACCTCTCTCTTAATACCTGCATTCCACAAATAGTCACTGAACTCATTAGAGAAATACTCTCCCTCTCCATCTGACCTTAGTCTCTTCAATTTTTGACCTGTAATTCCTTCTGCATATGCATGATAGTGTTTAAATGTATTAAACACTTCTGACTTGTCTTTGATCACATAGATTGTAATCCACCTGGTAGCATCATCAACATATATGACATAAAATCTTGAACCATTTATACTAAAATCCTTTGAAGGACCCCACACATCTGTATGTACCAATTCAAGTATTTCTGAATACATGAAACCATGCTTATTATATGATTTCTTATGAGCCTTACCTAACTGACATGCTTCACATCTGTATGTCATGTGTTGACCTGCAACATTAGGCAATCCAAGCACTCAACCATTGTTAATCATTTCTTTGATACCTCTTTCATTAAAATGTCCAAGTCTTTTATGCCAAAGATCCAATTCAGACACCTTTTGCTCTCCATATGTAAACATAGCATGTCCAACATTACCTTGTATCTTTACTGTGAAGAGCCTTCCTTCCTTCTTTCCTATAACAATTTGTTTATACCCTTGACTAGGATCTTCAACATAAACTCCATCATTAGTGAACCTTACCTCATATCCTTTTCCCACAATTTGTCCTACACTGATCAAGTTCTTTGGAATTGTAGGAACATATAGAACTTTACTCAAGAGAGTACTTCCATCTTTGGCTTTAGCTGAACCAATTGACTTTACTTTGTGTTTTGTATTATCACCTGTTTGAACTGTGTGATTGATTGCCTTATGATCTAGATCATTCATCAAAGCAATATTTCCACTCAGATGATTGCTACATCGTGAGTCAATATAAAATACTCTCATGTCTTCATGGAAGGCTTCACATGTTGCATTCATAATAAGAGTCGAATCTTCTTTCTGATCTGATGCATAATTGTAGTAGGTGTTATTATAGGATTGATTTTGGAAGTTTCTTCCTCCACCTCTTCCAAAAGAATTCCTACCACCTCTACCTCTGAAGTTTCCTCTCTGATATCTGCCACCTCTTCCTCTTTGATTAAGGTTCTAATTAAAATTACCATTGCTTTGATTATTATGCCAACAATCATGAGATAGATAATTGGTCTTACCACATATCCAACAAGCTCTGACATTATCTTTGTTATTTCTACCTCTTCCTCTACTTCTGCCACTTCCTCTTCCTCTTAGGAAGTTTGCTTGACTTGGAGTACCTTCATCTTCAACTGATTGTTGCTTTCCTTTGCTAGCTTTCTTCTTGTCTTTAGAATACATTTGTTACACGGTAGCTTTGCACTACCATGCACAGAGGGAAGAGAGACCTTCGCTGGGAATCATCTGCTGATGCAGATTACCTCGTCTGGAAGGAGCCCACGATTCCGCCATAGCCGTTGCATTCCCAAGCAACATCAGGCCGGCTCCACTCGACCTCCGGTACTCAACGAGTTTCCAGATGATCGTTCTTGTGCTTCTCCAGTGACTATGTCATCTTCGCTGCCGCCTCCCTGCAACAGGGTGAGGAAGAGACGAGCAGCGAGGGGAGAGGGAGAAGGCATATCGCCACGCTGCAGCAGAGAAGAGGGAGAGAGAGAGCATCATGCCATAGCTACAAACTTGTCATGCAGAGAAAATCGCACACATTTTTGAAGCTAAGGAAGAGAAAACCTAGATTACTTAGCAAATAAAAAGACGTCGGAGGCCATATGGGCGACGAAAAATCCAGAGAGACCTCTATTTATTAATGGAAAGCCATGAATGGCGACGAACACCCAAGAGAGCTCCCCTCATTAATCAATGCTTTATTTATACAAAGAGATGTGGCCTTTAAGGCTCTTCCCACTCAGCCCTTTCTCAACCCTTCAAATGGACCTTAAACAATTATATAAATGAAGCATGCCTCTAACACTGGCACACACGGTGGACTTGAACTACCACATCCCTTGATAAGTGATAACCTCCTCACAAGATGAAAATTACATGGGAACCATTTAAAGGCTGGAAACCTTTTTACAACATGACATTCAACCAAAGGAATACATCTAATCTTGAAGAGTGTTTCAATCCGCGAGTCTCCACATCACTCATGACCGAGAACACCGGTTCCATCACACTAACCAAGATTAAAATCATCAAGTCAAGCCTTCACATCAAGGCCAACACATATCCAAACAATATCTAGAGATAAGAACCCAACCTATATACAATCCTCATATACATTTTCTAATGCCAGAGTGGTAGTACCTTTCTTGGAATAGAATAGTCCAATGCCATATGTGTAACCAATGAAATAGCAACCTCTCAATCCAATTTTATATGTGCACACACATTTATGCTCTACCCTTATGAACAATACTTGTAAACCAAAGTGCATGGTTAGACCATGGTATGGAATGCAAGTAAGGCTTATAACATATCCAAGACCAAGAGCAATGTAAGAGGCAAAGTGAAGTGCCTGGAACTTAATCCAAGGTTCACGAATACCACTCACATAACCCTTGATCTTGCCCTTCTATATGCATCATCATGAAGTATGGGGTGGTGCCTCGATATCATATCATAAGCAAGAATTACAGCATAGGATGTATTAAAAAATTCCCAAAGTCTTGAAACTATGTCATATTGTGATTGCCTTCAATTTTCTTTATTTGCTACTGCCTCTTAACTTCAATCCATATAATGTCACAAAACTTTGGCATGATATGCATTCAAGACATTATTAATAGAAGAGTAACAATTGCATCAACACATTAGATGAGAACGATTTGCAGTGTGAACTATTGTATCTATATCAATGCATAAATATTTTGTTTTTTTAATCAGAAAAGAGAAATGCCATACAAATGATCGAAAATCGATGCCACATCATCATGTCACATTATGCGCACATAATTTTCTTTTCTTACTAGTGAAAAATATGTAGACAATGAATGGCAACGCACAAACAATCATATGTAGAAACATGTCATAATGCATTCCTGAATTAAAAAAAAGTAGAATCATTTTAGCATAGCAAGAGCGAAGCAATGGCAAGTGCCAAGCACTAGAGTTCGAAGCAAGATGGCATGGAAAATATGCTGGTAAAAGCTCTGTGGTTACACGAATTGCAAGGAGCAGAAGAGAGCCGATATGAATAAATGCACAATGTTGTCTGAAATGAAATAAAATCATGACTCAATAGAGCTCCATGCGTAACACTTCCTGGAACCCCTTGAATCACTGATGAGAAACAGTATGCATGGAAAAGAACGCAAACACGTGAGGATAGCACCACCGTAAACCAGTCTTACATATGCGATGAAAAGTACTTAAATAGTGAAAGCACAATCAACTACCACGACACCAGGACAACCTTTTTGCTGCCATCAGAGGTAGAGCCTTGTACAAAAGAGAAGCAAGATCATTCGGTAAATCCACGTCAGAGCAGCGCAATTCATCAGATGGACCGGAATAAATGTCACCATAGCACCGTAATAGCACCGGAAGAAAATCGTAATAGCACCGGAGTGTGGTAGTAACACCGGAGGGTAATCACATGGAACCAAATACAAACATAATGTTTGGCAATTTGAAAGACTGGAACTCCAACATCTAATTGAGCCTAATGGTTTTTCTATGAGCCTAATTGAAAGAAAAAACTCGCGAATTGGCGACAACTAGGCGAATTCAGTTTTGGAGATGATAGAAATATACCGCCCTCCAGCGTGAGACTGGGATAAGAATGAACTAGAGCTCGGGCAGCACAAGTCTTTCGTTGAACAAAAGTTTATTAGTACAGAAAACTCTTCATGCAGACTCTACGACAGAAACAGTAAGCTGAAGGAAGCAAAGACGTGAAACAATGAATAATACAGGGCCGAAACCAAGCATGACTTCCCCTCCCACTTCGCAATTCGTTGTGCACTGGGCTCACAGCCGATAACTGAATATATGTACATAACTAGGCCTTGAACGACTGGCGACGAACCTGAGTTTCAACCGACGAAGGAAGCGACAACGAAGCTGAAACTCAGACAAAGGGCCAGCCCGAGAGAGGCAGATGCACGGGAAAACAGAGGATGAGCAAAAATATCTCTGTTATTCGTCCACGAACAGCCAAGTAGCGGCGTCGACGAGTATAAGTGAGGGATATCTCAATGCATATAAAATCACACAGCCAGTGCGTACATTTTCAGAGCTACAGATTTTCCTCCACCTACCAGACACGTTATCCATGGCTCTGAGCATGACCGAAAAGGTTGAACGAGAGGGAAGCATTCGGTAGAGAAGCATTGGACTTCCTTCCTAACGTGGGATCGCAACACGACGTGGTCGCCAGTGTTACACGGTAGCTTTGCACTACCATGCACAGAGGGAAGAGAGACCTTCGCTGGGAATCATCTGCTGATGCAGATTACCTCGTCTGGAAGGAGCCCACGATTCCGCCATAGCCGTTGCATTCCCAAGCAACATCAGGCCGGCTCCACTCGACCTCCGGTACTCAACGAGTTTCCAGATGATCGTTCTTGTGCTTCTCCAGTGACTATGTCATCTTCGCTGCCGCCTCCCTACAACAGGGTGAGGAAGAGACGAGCAGCGAGGGGAGAGGGAGAAGGCATATCGCCACGCTGCAGCAGAGAAGAGGGAGAGAGAGAGCATCACGCCATAGCTACGAACTTGTCATGCAGAGAAAATCGCACACATTTTTGAAGCTAAGGAAGAGAAAACCTAGATTACTTAGCAAATAAAAAGACGTCGGAGGCCATATGGGTGACGAAAAATCCAGAGAGACCTCTATTTATTAATGGAAAGCCATGAATGGCGACGAACACCCAAGAGAGCTCCCCTCATTAATCAATGCTTTATTTATACAAAGAGATGTGGCCTTTAAGGCTCTTCCCACTCAGCCCTTTCTCAACCCTTCAAATGGACCTTAAACAATTATATAAATGAAGCATGCCTCTAACACATTGCATGACCTGCACTCTTATCAAATCTCCTTTGATATCATTCTCAAAAGTTAGCATATGTCCTAACAATTGATTCAAATCAGGAGTGAAATGATCTAAAGAAAGTTCTGTAGATAAAATAAAAGGCCTCCACTTCTCGTCTCCTCTTAGCCCTATGAGAATTCGTCTTACCAAATTATCTTCTTCAATATCTTCATCAACTGCACCTAAAGAATCAGCAATGTCTTTCATTTTTGTCACATAATCAGATATTGATTGTGAAGCCTTCTTCTTGAATGTAGTAAACTTTGCCCATAATGAAGCTTTCCTTGATTTGGTTGTATTCTGAAAATGCTCTTCCAAAGAATTCCAAATGTCACTTGCACTTTCAAGTCCTCTGATATGAGGAAGCAAATAATCATTCACTACCATGTAGATTATGCTCCTTGCTTGAGCATCCTTCTTCATCCAAATCTTTATATCTGCAAGCTCCTCCCTAGTTGGAACACTAGGATCTCTGAACTTTGGCTTTTCTTCCTCTCCTGTGATGTATCCCATCAAATCTTTGCTCATAAGATGAGCTTCCATTCTCATAGACCACGCTGGATAGTTCTCTCTATCCAACTTCTCAATTTGGAGACTATCTCCCATCCTTTCTTCACCTGTACTATCAAATCTTTAATCCCTATAAGGAATGAATGTACCTTAGCTTCAAATGTTGCTCCTTCTGATCCTTTTGATAACCTTTATGTGTCTTCCTTCAGTCTTTCTTCTACACTTTATCCTTCTGAACCTTCAAGATGTGATATTTGTATATCTACAGCAGTCGGGGTCCTCCTTTCCTCAATTTTGATACTTCCTACTCTAACACCATTGATGGAGAGTGTTAATCTCCAAAAGAACATGCTATCCTTGATGTTAGACCACCTCTATATCAAGAGTAACTTAAAACTCCAAATAATTTTGGAAGACAATCACCAAACTATCAAGAAGTTAGCTAACTGTGAATAAAGTCATTTCACAGAAAAGTCTGTTGCACATTAATCACTCATTGATTAATCATTTGTGTAAAGTTTCTGATGAAACTTTGTATGATGTGTGGCCTAGTTTGTGCACCTCCTCCAAGTTAAAACACTTCAAAAGCTTCAGTATATTATGAGAAATACATCAAACAATCTACCTATGTCTGAAACTGAATTCCTGTAGAGTCGACTTTGACACCTGCAACTTCTAACACATACTTCTCCCAATCTAGAACCCGTTTAAGAAAATTCTTTTAGCCACAGATGGCTTACCTTCCAACTTAGATTTTGACTCCTCATTTGTGTAAAACTTTACACTGTGCACTGAGAACTGATCGTTTCTTTGACCATCGAATCTGCGCCTATTTCAGAAGACACTCAACACTTTCTCACATATAAATGTTCCTACACAAAATTCTCTCAGCTAGTTTGCAATTGAACTCTCAAACTTTAACCATATATAGATTAACTATGGACTTAGATGTGTACAAAAGGATTTCTGATAAAATCAAACACAGAAGGAGAACTAGAGAAAAGATCGACGCGTAATTCTCTGAACATTCTACTTATTCAACTCTTCATACATCTGATGGATGATACATCCAACACACATCATGTATTCATCTTCTTCATCTCACTTATCTCTTACGACCATCTATACGTATCTATATGTACATATGAGTATTGATTCGTCATTACTTCAAGTATATTGAAGTATTTACAAAGCTAATGTACATATGTTTTAAAGAACTTTGCTATCTGTATCTTCTCTTCACTTCATGAAGTTGGAATTCAATCTTTTCTTCATCTCTTCACTTCTAGGCTTTATAATCACCAATTGTTGATTGTCCTGTACCAACAAAGTTTGCATGTGAACTCCCGTTGACATCCTTGATGCATCTTGGACTTCTCAGGGAATTCTGGCTACCTTCACCGAGTGTTTCCTGTAGGCCTTCATGAGTGAGAGAGGAGAGAAAATCTCGACGACATTCACCCCCACTAAACCTGCGAGTCCTCCAGAAGCGCCACTCTAGAATCTGTGAGAAAAAAAATGTTCCAGGCATCAAATTCTTTTATAGGCAACATAAGAAACATGGAAGGAAAATTGATTATATGCATGAATGATTAGGTAACGTGACATGAAGAAAAATTTGCATGAAAGAAAGAATTGAAAGAGGCAACATGAATATGCATGAAAAAATAGGCAACATATATGCAAATGAACAAGCAACATTGACAACAAGAAACAAAACAATCAAGCATCAATATGAAGTGGAAGTAGATGAATTGAGTCGTTTTAAGCATCAGGTCCTCTCATCTTGAAGAAAAATTTGTACCTTTTTCATAAAGTAATCTACCTTAAATACGATTATAAACAAAGATTTAGGATTTTCAAGAGACATTTTTCATCTTTAGCTTATTTTAGATCAACTTATTTCCTACATAAATATGAATATGCTCTTTCTCTAATAACATGCAAGGAAATCTAACTAAACTCCACTAATGCATAAATCTGCCTATATAGTCCGTGATTTATTCTACTATACCTCTTTATCTTCCTTTGGCTTGGCTTTTTTTTTTGAAATGATGATGATGGTTCGGCAAGTGTATGGTTACAATCACTTTTTTGGGGTAGAAGAAAGTGTAAACTTCCTGGTAACATGTAGTAGCTTTTTTTTTTATGACGGGGAAAAATGAAACCCCGATACAAGGTACAACCATTTTTTATGACGGAGAACAGTCGTTTAAACTCCGATACAAGTGCTGTGAGATGGACTAAGGATATAGAAACATGCAGTACCAGGAGCTAGGATTTCAACAATTATGCTTTCGATACACGATACATATGCATGTTCATATATGAAAGTCATGTCATCAAAATAAACCTCCAAATCTACATGCCCTATCTTTCCATAATCCTAGATTATAATCAATTTCTTACTAGATAAATTACTATTTAAGATACAATTTTACACAAGTAGAGAAATCATAATTTGGCCTTTTTGACTCAAGTGATGTGGATATGCAATGCAATGCAAAGACTGAAAACAAACATGCATGAAACAAGAATGGAAAAAAAGTAGAATGAACTTGAAAAAAAAACATAGCAACATGAACCTGAAAAATTAATGATAATTTTATATATTATATATATATATATATATTTTTCTTTTTTATTTAATTTTTTATTTTTTTTAGTTTTATAACATGGATACTCCTGTTTATGAATCTCCCTCATTGTTGTCATCTTCTTCAATGTCCTCATCCAAAATGTACTCATCATTATCACGTTTCTTGAATAGCTTAAATTATCCTTTTACCTGCAATCAAAGTTCTTAGTGCAACACCATTTAATTCACAAAGAGCATATGTACCATTGTTGTTGAATTTTGATACAATGTATGGCCCAGACCACCGTTGAGTGAGCTTTTTGCGTGCATCATATTGAGAGTCAAATGTACTATCATAAATGAGCACCCAATCTCCTACTTCAATTGGCTTAGGATGCAATCGATGAGTTTTATCAAAATAATGCTTGTTCTTCATTCTAGATTCTCATTATTTTTCAACGGCATCATCAAGTCTTAATTTAGCTTGTTTCTAACTGTTTAATGCGCAAACCCAAAAAATCATCAATAGACATGTTTTCAGACCAAGGCAAATTTGACCATGCGGAAATAGGAGACTGAATTGAAAACAATGGTTTTTGACAGTACATGAGTTCAGTAGGCATATACCCAGTAGTACGTGTGTGTGTCATTCTATCTGCCCAAAGTGCAAAAGGTAAGAATCTAGGCCATTGTTTGATATCACCATTACATGCTTTAGATATGGCTTTCACACTAGGTGGATGCTCTCTCTCTATTTTACCATTGGCCTCTGGATTATATGCAGTAGTGAGAGACAAACGAATACCGTGATGTTCAAAGAACTCCTTAGCTTCTCTCGCATTTAACTCTCCAGGATCGGCAACTACTTTCTCTATGTACCCAAAGCGACTTATGACATCTTCAAGCAAGAATTTGCAAACATTGTAAGTGGTCTTAGATCGTAGTGCACGTCCCTCTACATGATTAGTTAAGTCTTCTCTTGCAAGTACAATGTAACGCATTTTGTCAATACCTTTAGGCATAGTTATAAGATCTACTACCCACTTATAGTGAATACAAGGTGGATAAGTAGCATGCAACGGATCTCTATGTTTGACTGATGAATGAAGTTGATAAGTAGAACATGTAGAAACATAGCTACTAATGTCAATGTACATCCTAGGCCAATAATAGGTACTTCTAATTTTTTCATATGTTCCAAAAAATCCTTTATGACCTGCCCATAATGTCTCATGCATTTCCTTCATTACTTGCAATTGAAGACCTCGTTTTCCTAGGACTTGTTGTGGATTCTTAACCTTACCCTTAGCATGTCTCCAAAGATAACCATTACATAGGAAAACATTATAAGCTCGTTTCCTAATGTTACGGAATCTATTCGTAGTCCAACTAGGTAGTGGTTGTAGTGTACTCATATACTTTCCTATGTCTCTCCATTCATTTTCGTACTCAGACTCATGAAATTGCTCATACTCGTATATATGTGGAACATAGTCAATTAAGTTCACATTCTTTATTAGATCACTTTCAAGATCATCAAATATAGCTCTCGATAACATATCAGCAATTGAATTTGACTTACCTGAAATATGAACTAACTCAGGATTTATGAACTTAATATATGAGATCCATCTAAGCATGGCTATATGAGGAGATGAACAATTGGCTATCATTCCAATGAGAGGCAAACAATCAATCTCAACTTTGACATTTGCACCTATGAAATATTCTTTGTCTACTTTCAAAGTTGTTACCATACCCCATAGTTCTCGTTTGATCTGAGGATATTTTCGTTGCGTTTCATGTAAAATTTTGGCACCAAACCTAATTGCATATCTATTCCCTTCATTATCATCTTGATTTATGACCCAACCTATACCAATAGGACTAGTATCAACAATCAATATAATAGGTTTGTTAGCAGAAAAATCTACACGCTTAAGGATGGGAGCTTCAAGCAATAATTTCTTCAATTTACGCATAGCTTGAGTGTGTTTGTCAGTCCAAATAAATTTTCATTTCTTCCTCAACAAGTCATAGAGACAATCAGCAACATGAGCAAAGTGTGGGATCCAAATAACATAAAAGATGCAAGCACCAAGAAATCTATGCACCTCACTCACCTTGTTACATGTTTCAGAAATCTTGCTAATGGCATCAACTTTTTGTGGGTATGGCTTTCGACCATAATGGCCACATAAATGTTCAACAATAAGAACCTTGTTGACACCAAAAACAGATTTCTCTATGGAAAATGTGAGACCTACCTCTTCAAATCGTTGAAATATTCTTTCACAATCAGAGATATGGTCAAGAACAAATTTATGACATCCAGATGAGTCTAAAGTAATGTCCTTTATACGTTCCTCACTCCCTTTAATTGGAATATCATCAAGGAATGGCATAGTTATACGAAGGATAAAATCATGTAAGACCATATTCATAGCACTCATCATATGAGCCACAGAATTGGTTGCTCCTTGAGGTAAAGTACACATTCGCACTAAGCCTAAAGGATTTTTCATTGTGTTTATGTCACGACTGTCAATTGCTAACTGGAATTGGTCATATCCCGAATATAAATCACCCATTGAATAGATAGAATGTCTTGAAAATGATTCAACAAACTCATCTACAATGGGTCCTGTTCCTACATTTCTTATGGTGACTTTATTGACAGGTTCGAGATCTTGAATAAAATGTAGTTTCCCATTCTTTTTAGGCACAGTGAACCATCTGTTTGAGTAAGGTGCAAAAGATGGCTCTAAAATTCTCATGTTTATCTTCTCCTTAAGTAGTTTCATTAGCTCAGGTAAGTGAGCCTTTGGAACTGGTATAGGACGAAGATTCCATGGAATATGTGGAATAGTAAAGATTATCATGAGTGCAACTAGCTTAGGATCTACACAACCAATCTCATGCGGATACATAGTAAAGGCTTTTCCATGGCTACATATGACTCTCTCAAATTTATCTCTCTTTGCTAGCAAAAGAAAGTCATCATCTCTACCAATTTTCACCTGTTTGATTGTCTCATCCGTGAATGTATGTCCTATGTTTTTCTTTTCCCGAAGAGTTGGATCATTTTTCACATCAATAATTTTTTCATTACTTCCTTGAGGTAATGGTTGAGCTATGGGTTTGATTTTTTTGTCTACAGTTTTGTACTTCGTTTCAACTAAGGCATCATGTGTTTGGTTAAATTTTGAGCACTTGTCAACATTGAGAGCATACTCTTGGATTAGAGCATACTCATCAAGGGAAGAAAGAAGAATAATATGGGAATTAGAATTTTCTTGAAGACATAACTCTAACTCCTCAAGAGTAGAGAAACAATGAGATGTTTCAATCACATGCTCAATGTTCTCATCATGTTCCATGATTTTGTTGTTTTTATAATTTTTTTGGGTTTTTTGGATAAAAGACTTGGACAATTGACTCTTATGAAGAAAATCTAATCTAGAATGTGGAAAACAAAGTGACAAACTATTGTACATGTTGGTTGGATGCGAGATGTCAAACCAATATCCACTGTTGTCCCGCTCAACAATGGATTCTATCCGTAATTTTGATCATATGTAGCTCCAAACATGAATCGAGTTGCACAATCACTACAAGCATGCTCATGACCCTGAGTAACAATAGGTTTCTTTCTAATTGACAATCGATTCCTAGGATGATTCACTCCTACCGTCATGACTTGAAGTGATTGCATTCCATCCTTAGACTTAAATCTAGCATAGGTAGATCCATCATCCATGGCTTCAGTTTCCATACAACTCTCAAAAATAAAGGGTTGACCTAAGAGAACTTCATAGGAGCAATTATCTTGAATAAAAAAGTGAAACTCTTCTGTGATTCCTCCCATGGATATGGGCACACTAGCACAAGCTCCATACAGGGTACCTATACCATTATCTGCAAGTCTCATACGCCATCCACAATCTTTATCTATGGGCCATCGAAAATTATCATATACTTCTCTTGAAATCACATTGATTTCGGAACTGGAATCTACTAATGCATTTATAGTGATAGTGTTCTTTCTTTCCTCAATTTTGATACTTCCTACTCTGATACCATTGATGGAGAGTGTTAATCTCCAAAAGAACACGCTATCCTTGATGTTAGACCACCTCTATATCAAGAATAACTTTAAACTCCAACTAATTTTGGAAGACAATCACCAAACTATCAAGAAGTTAGCTAACTGTGAATAAAGTCATTTCACAGAAACGTCTGTTGCACATTAATCACTCATTGATTAATCATTTGTGTAAAGTTTCTGATGAAACTTTGTATATGTGTGGCCTAGAGTTTGCGCACCTCCTCCAAGTTAAAACACTTCAAAAGCTTCAGTATATTATGAGAAATACATCAAACAATCTACCTATGTCTGAAACTGAATTCCTGTAGAGTCGACTTTGACACCTGCAACTTCTAACACATACTTCTCCCAATCTAGAACCCGTTTAAGAAAATTCTTTTAGCCACAGATGGCTTACCTTCCAACTTAGATTTTGACTCCTCATTTGTGTAAAACTTTACACTATGCACTGAGAACTGATCGTTTCTTTGACCATCGAATCTGCGCCATTTTGAGAAGACACTCAACACTTTCTCACATATAAATGTTCCTACACAAAATTCTCTCAGCCAGTTTGCAATTGAACTCTCAAACTTTAACCATATATAGATTAACTATGGACTTAGATGTGTACAAAAGGATTTCTGATAAAATCAAACACAGAAGGAGAACTAGAGAAAAGATCAACGTGCAATTCTCTGAACATTCTACTTATTCAACTCTTCATACATCTGATGGATGATACATCCAACACACATCATGTATTCATCTTCTTCATCTCACTTATCTCTTACGACCATCTATACGTATCTATATGTACATATGAGTATTGATTCATCATTACTTCAAGTATATTGAAGTATTTACAAAGCTAATGTACATATGTTTTAAAGAACTTTGCTATCTGTATCTTCTCTTCACTTCATGAAGTTGGACTTCAATCTTTTCTTCATCTCTTCACTTCTAGGCTTTATAATCACCAATTGTTGATTGTCCTGTACCAACAAAGTTTGCATGTGAACTCCCATTGACATCCTTGATGCATCTTGGACTTCTCAGGGAATTCTGGCTACCTTCACCGAGTGTTTCCTGTAGGCCTTCATGAGTGAGAGAGGAGGGAAAATCTCGACGACATTCACCCCCACTAAACCTGCGAGTCCTCCAGAAGCGCCACTCTAGAATCTGTGAAAAAAAAAATGTTCCAGGCATCAAATTCTTTTATAGGCAACATAAGAAACATGGAAGGAAAATTGATTATATGCATGAATGATAAGGTAACGTGACATGAAGAAAAATTTGCATGAAAGAAAGAATTGAAACAGGCAACATGAATATGCATGAAAAAATAGGAAACATATATGCAAATGAACAAGCAACATTGACAACAAGAAACAAAACAATCAAGCATCAATATGAAGTGGAAGTAGATGTATTGAGTCGTTTTAAGCATCAGGTCCTCTCATCTTGAAGAAAAATTTGTACCTTTTTCATAAAGTAATCTACCTTAAATACGATTATAAACAAAGGTTTAAGATTTTCAAGAGACATTTTTCATCTTTAGCTTATTTTAGATCAACTTATTTCCTACATAAATATGAATATGCTCTTTCTCTAATAACATGCAAGGAAATCTAACTAAACTCCACTAATGCATAAATCTGCCTATATAGTCCGTGATTTATTCTACTATACCTCTTTATCTTCCTTTGGCTTGGCTTTTTTTTTTTAAATGATGATGATGGTTCGGCAACTGTATGGTTACAATCACTTTTTTGGGGTAGAAGAAAGTGTAAACTTCCTGGTAACATGTAGTAGCTTTTTTTTTTATGACGGGGGAAAATGAAACCCCGATACAAGGTACAACCATTTTTTATGACGGAGAACAGTCGTTTAAACTCCGATACAAGTGCTGTGAGATGGACTAAGGATATAGAAACATGCAGTAGTAGGAGCTAGGATTTCAACAATTATGCTTTCGATACACGATACATATGCATGTTCATATATGAAAGTCATGTCATCAAAATAAACCTCCAAATCTACATGCCCTATCTTTCCATAATCCTAGATTATAATCAATTTCTTACTAGATAAATTACTACTTAAGATACAATTTTACACAAGTAGAGAAATCTTGCCCTTTTTGACTCAAGTGATGTGGATATGCAATGCAATGCAAAGACTGAAAACAAACATGCATGAAACAAGAATGGAAAAAAAGTAGAATGAACTTGCAAAAAAAACATAGCAACATGAACCTGAAAAATTAATGATAATTTTATATATTATATATATATATATTTTTTTCTTTTTTATTTAATTTTTTATTTTTTTAAGTTTTATAACATGGATACTCCTGTTTATGAATCTCCCTCATTGTTGTCATCTTCTTCAATGTCCTCATCCAAAATGTACTCATCATTATCACGTTTCTTGAATAGCTTAAATTATCCTTTTACCTGCAATCAAAGTTTTTAGTGCAACACCATTTAATTCACAAAGAGCATATGTACCATTGTTGTTGAATTTTGATACAATGTATGGCCCAAACCACCATTGAGTGAGCTTTTTGCGTGCATCATATTGAGAGTCAAATGTACTATCATAGATGAGCACCCAATCTCCTACTTCAATTGGCTTAGGATGTAATCGATGAGTTTTATCAAAATAATGCTTGTTCTTCATTCTAGATTCTCATTATTTTTCAACGGCATCATCAAGTCTTAATTTAGCTTGTTTCTAACTGTTTAATGTGCAAACCCAAAAAATCATCAATAGACATGTTTTCAGACCAAGGCAAATTTGACCATGCGGAAATAGGAGACGGAATTGAAAACAATGGTTTTTGACAGTACATGAGTTCAGTAGGCATATACCCAGTAGTACGTGTGTCTGTCATTCTATCTGCCCAAAGTGCAAAAGGTAAGAATCTAGGCCATTGTTTGATATCACCATTACATGCTTTAGATATGGCTTTCACACTAGGTGGATGCTCTCTCTCTATTTTACCATTGGCCTCTGGATTATATGCAGTAGTGAGAGACAAACGAATACCGTGATGTTCAAAGAACTCCTTAGCTTCTCTCGCATTTAACTCTCCAGGATCGGCAACTACTTTCTCTATGTACCCAAAGCGACTTATGACATCTTCAAGCAAGAATTTGCAAACATTGTAAGTGGTCTTAGATCGTAGTGCACGTCCCTCTACATGATTAGTTAAGTCTTCTCTTGCAAGTACAATGTAATGCATTTTGTCAATACCTTTAGGCATAGTTATAAGATCTACTACCCACTTATAGTGAATACAAGGTGGATAAGTAGCATGCAACGGATCTCTATGTTTGACTGATGAATGAAGTTGATAAGTAGAACATGTAGAAACATAGCTACTAATGTCAATGTACATCCTAGGCCAATAATAGGTACTTCTAATTTTTTCATATGTTCCAAAAAATCCTTTATGACCTGCCCATAATGTCTCATGCATTTCCTTCATTACTTGCAATTGAAGACCTTGTTTTCCTAGGACTTGTTGTGGATTCTTAACCTTACCCTTAGCATGTCTCCAAAGATAATCATTACATAGGAAAACATTATAAGCTCGTTTCCTAATGTTACGGAATCTATTCGTAGTCCAACTAGGTAGTGGTTGTAGTGTACTCATATACTTTCCTATGTCTCTCCATTCATTTTCGTACTCAGACTCATGAAATTGCTCATACTCGTATATATGTGGAACATAGTCAATTAAGTTCACATTCTTTTTTAGATCACTTTCAAGATCATCAAATATAGCTCTCCATAACATATCAGCAATTGAATTTGACTTACCTGAAAAATGAACTAACTCAGGATTTATGAACTTAATATATGAGATCCATCTAAGCATGGCTATATGAGGAGATGAACAATTGGCTATCATTCCAATGAGAGGCAAACAATCAATCTCAACTTTGACATTTGCACCTATGAAATATTCTTTGTCTACTTTCAAAGTTGTTACCATACCCCATAGTTCTCGTTTGATCTGAGGATATTTTCGTTGCGTTTCATGTAAAATTTTGGCACCAAACCTAATTGCATATCTATTCCCTTCACTATCATCTTGATTTATGACCCAACCTATACCAATAGGACTAGTATCAACAATCAATATAATAGGTTTGTTAGCAAAATAATCTACACGCTTAAGGATGGGAGCTTCAAGCAATAATTTCTTCAATTTACGCACAGCTTGAGTGTGTTTGTCAGTCCAAATAAATTTTCATTTCTTCCTCAACAAGTCATAGAGACAATCAGCAACATGAGCAAAGTGTGGGATCCAAATAACATAAAAGATGCAAGCACCAAGAAATCTATGCACCTCACTCACCTTGTTACATGTTTCAGAAATCTTGCTAATGGCATCAAATTTTTGTGGGTATGGCTTTCGACCATAATGGCCACATAAATGTTCAACAATAAGAACCTTGTTGACACCAAAAACAGATTTCTCTATGGAAAATGTGAGACCTACCTCTTCAAATCGTTGAAATATTCTTTCACAATCAGAGATATGGTCAAGAACAAATTTACGACATCCAGATGAGTCTAAAGTAATGTCCTTTATACGTTCCTCACTCCCTTTAATTGGAATATCATCAAGGAATGGCATAGTTATACGAGGGATAAAATCATGTAAGACCATATTCATAGCACTCATCATATGAGCCACAGAATTGGTTGCTCCTTGAGGTAAAGTACACATTCGCACTAAGCCTAAAGGATTTTTCATTGTGTTTATGTCACGACTGTCAATTGCTAACTGGAATTGGTCATATTCCGAATATAAATCACCCATTGAATAGATAGAATGTCTTGAAAATGATTCAACAAACTCATCTACAATGGGTCCTGTTCCTACATTTCTTATGGTGACTTTATTGACAGGTTCGAGATCTTGAATAAAATGTAGTTTCCCATTCTTTTTAGGCACAGTGAACCATCTGTTTGAGTAAGGTGCAAAAGATGGCTCTAAAATTCGCATGTTTATCTTCTCCTTAAGTAGTTTCATTAGCTCAGGTAAGTGAGCCTTTGGAACTGGTATAGGACGAAGATTCCATGGAATATGTGGAATAGTAAAGATTATCATGGGTACAACTAGCTTAGGATCTACATAACCAATCTCATGCGGATACATAGTAAAGGCTTTTCCATGGCTACATATGACTCTCTCAAATTTATCTCTCTTTGCTAGCAAAAGAAAGTCATCATCTCTACCAATTTTCACCTGTTTGATTGTCTCATCCGTGAATGTATGTCCTATGTTTTTCTTTTCCCGAAGAGTTGGATCATTTTTCACATCAATAATTTTTTCATTACTTCCTTGAGGTAATGGTTGAGCTATGGGTTTGATTTTTTTGTCTACAGTTTTGTACTTCGTTTCAACTAAGGCATCATGTGTTTGGTTAAATTTTGAGCACTTGTCAAAATTGAGAGCATACTCTTGGATTAGAGCATACTCATCAAGGGAAGAAAGAAGAATAATATGGGAATTAGAATTTTCTTGTAAGACATAACTCTAACTCCTCAAGAGTAGAGAAACAATGAGATGTTTCAATCACATGCTCAATGTTCTCATCATGTTCCATGATTTTGTTGTTTTTATAATTTTTTTGGGTTTTTTGGATAAAAGACTTGGACAATTGACTCTTATGAAGAAAATCTAATCTAGAATGTGGAAAACAAAGTGACAAACTATTGTACATGTTGGTTGGATGCGAGATGTCAAACCAATATCCACTGTTGTCCCGCTCAACAATGGATTCTATCCGTAATTTTGATCATATGTAGCTCCAAACATGAATCGAGTTGCACAATCACTACAAGCATGCTCATGACCCTGAGTAACAATAGGTTTCTTTCTAATTGACAATCGATTCCTAGGATGATTCACTCCTACCGTTGTCGGGAAGTTGCGGACATAAGGCTGGTGGATCAGTCAGCCAGTAAATCCCTCGGCACACGCAGGATGTAAGAGAGCAAGCTCAGGTGTTTTGGATACTCAAAGAAATCAGTAGGGGAATGATAAAATCATATTCTTCTATAATGCATCATAGTCATTCACTCATCATGGTTATCATGGTTATCATTTGCAGACTCACGTGAAACTCAAATGTCCGAACGTATTGTTACAAATGTTTATAAACACAATTTATCATTGCAAGGTATCGATACCAAAGGAATGAGAAAGTCGGCTCACACTATCTTAAGAAGATTGTCGCAAAGCTTTAAAGGCAAGAATCTTACTCTACATTGTTAACTCAATATGCTTAGTGGAAAGCTCAATCACGCATTCTTTGCCTTTTATTTCTCTTCGCTATTGTTTTCAACGCAAAAGGGTAATGTTTATAATGTTCCTTATCTTATAATGATCCTTACCTTATGAAATTCATCCATTCAAACATTATATGCCATTCTTCAGCGCATAAGGATTTCTCAGGTCACACATAAAGGAGATGTTAACGAAGTTTTTTGTTTTTTATATGATTTTATCTACCCTTAAGATTTATGAATCATGTGTTTATGCAAATCACAAAGCGTGGTGCTGTTTACATCGAAAAAAAAAACCATGTTAGAACTTGCGCTGGTAAATGTAGTTTCAAGATTTCGTCATATAATGCCAATTCATGCACTTGATTTTATCGCCTACACATAATACCCTAGCATAGAACCATAACATAGGCATTTTAATGTATTTCCGTAATTCTGAACAGAAATAGCAGCCACCTTTTGTAGAGGCAACTCATCGCTCGTTCTCATAGATGGGTTTTATATTTGCACCCAACCAGCTTTCAAACATTTCTTGCGATACTACTCATTGAACTGTTGGAACCTCGTGTGTTCCTCCAACAATAACAACATGGGTAAGATTACTGAAACTTCGAGTATATCTGACAAGGACACCATTCACTTCTCAGACATTTCTTTCTTCTGCCCTTATATGTTTCCTAGAAAATTTTGTAATTCCAGTATCGTGCTGCTAATCCATAGGTTCTCACATTCAATTCCCATTGAGATTGTAGCGATAATCTTTACATAAACATAACTTCTTACAGCGTCCTTGATCTGGCACAATATGCTTTACAGGCATATGTTGAGTAATTCGTTGCACACAAACACCAAAGTTTTATGTGTTATTTCGTAACATTTATCTGCAAACGTATAAGTCTATACACGTGCATTCATCCGATTAACACATTCAATAGAAAATCAACTCTGCAATTTTTACTAAGCAAAATCCCTCCACAAAATCAACACAGAATTTATATAGTTAACATCCTCAATATCTGCATGTATACTTGCCAGTTCATCTACCATATGAATTTATTAAATATAAAAGAACACGCATTTTTTCCCCCCCCCCTTTTTCATGAGCGATCAGTAGAGATGCTCGTATTCAGCGACACAGTTTCCTAACTACCAGATAAAGAAGAAAGATTACTAAGAAGACTACTCAAAATCTCGGAATTATCTCTTATCAGCAAAAACATTCAACTGTTTGCAGATAGGCTTCTTATTTTGATTACTGAATGACGTTGACCATATCAGAGGGTGCATCAATTAAATAGATTCAAACTTAATTATCAAGAAACTATTTGATGAAATCAGAAACTTTGTACCCTTACATTCGTTCCAGACAACAAATAACGTTGAGACTGCTTTCATTTTTGTTCATGTGAGCATCAGGTGCAATATGAACAGGAGGTGATAACATCAAATTCACATGCCATGCAGCACCTTCCTTCCTTCTGATCAACAGTACTCCTCGTCCGATGCATGCGTTCAGAACATGTCTTTCAATCAACATCTGATATTTGCTTTGTTGATGTTCTGTTATTCGTTTCTTCATTCAAAACATCGAGCGCCACCCATTAGCATACCTCCTTCCCAGCAGATCAAATATGTGTATACCTCCGCACGCACTCAGCAAATTTCAGTCAACTTCGATATGTACAGCAGATTCGACCAACCGACAGTCGCCAGCTTTAGAGTCATCATCTCCAGATAATAGAACATGAATTTAATGTATTTTCAGAAGAAAATCGACTGAGGAATATTTGCACAGCTACATCTATCTGATTTCTATCCTTCCGCTCTTGCCCGCTCTACATTAAAGTTTTTGTGCACGTTAAGTTAGAATAACTCCATGAAAACACGTTTCTGTCCGTTGACAGAAGAGCCTCCTTCTGTATGCGCTGTTTGTCCCTTCTTTTTCCCTCATGCATAGATTTCCAGAAAATACGCATGGCAATCTTTTTTTCTTTTTCTCAAGCTCACTGGTCTTTGTCTTCATCGGATGTCATGGCAGTTGTCGTCCATGCCTTTTTCCTTGATTTTCCTCCATGTGCGCTCTGTCCTCCTTTGATAATGCTGTAACTCTATATTTAGAGTTAACTTTTCGGACAGCTTTAAAACTACTTCTGACGCTAGTTTTGTATACCATACCTTTTGTTTTGAGCTTCTATTTATTTACTTCAATTGAATACGGTAAATATGAATTATGTTTTCTTTACAAAGTGTGTTTTCACACTACAAAGTTCACATGGACAGATACTAGATGTTATGCTAAACTTGGAGTAAGGTTCTGAAATATGAAAAATGAACATTTTATCCACCTCGTACAAAGCCATCTCTGCACATTAGACTTTTGTACCGTTTTACTATGAATAATGATGATAATATTGTTTCTATTGGACTTTGTTTTGATTTGAAGGAAGAGTAGAGATGTGAATCTCTACGACACCGTCATGACTTGAAGTGATTGCATTCCATCCTTAGACTTAAATCTAGCATAGGTAGATCCATCATCCATGGCTTCAGTTTCCATACAACTCTCAAAAATAAAGGGTTGACCTAAGAGAACTTCATAGGAGCAATTATCTTGAATAAAAAAGTGAAACTCTTCTGTGATTCCTCCCATGGATATGGGCACACTAGCACAAGCTCCATACAGGGTACCTATACCATTATCTGCAAGTCTCATACGCCATCCACACTCTTTATCTATGGGCCATCGAAACTTATCATATACTTCTCTTGAAATCACATTGATTTCGGAACTGGAATCTACTAATGCATTTACAGTGATAGTGTTCTTATCATTTCCTACTTTAACATGCATCTCTGATGTACCTCTAGACCAAAATTTTCTTTTAAAGTGACTTTCAAGATTGTTTTCATGATTTTCATGGTCAGGTTGAATAAGTCCTAAGAAATTTTTATTAACATTTAGTTCATCATCATCAAAGCCCTCTTCATCAGATTCATCAAAGTTTAAGGCTTCATTCATAGCTTGATCTTGATCTAGAGAATCTTGCATCTCAGTATCTAGATTAAGTGAAAACATCTTCCTTTTAATTAAGCCGATAAAGTTATCTTTAAAAACAGGCTTTGCAATAGAGAAAACTTGTTCTAAAGACATAGTCACTTGACTCTTGAGAACAATGTCATATAAAATCTCCATAAGATCTATTTTTCTCTCAATTTCTGAAATCAAGATGTCTTTAAGTTTTCTCTTTGGTTCCTTTTGTTTTTTCTCAGGATCTTGTTTTTGTTCATGTTCTCGTGTTTGGTCTTCAATTTGTTTTGATTGTTCTTGTTTATCTAAAGGCTTTGGTTTTGTTTTTCTTTGCTTTGTCTTCTTCCCTTTTTGTTTCTCCTCTTGTTTTTGTTCATTGGGTTGTGATTCTTGTTTTTTATCTTTGGATTGTGATGTTTCTCCTTGCTCTATGATTGTTTCTATTCCCTCTGAGGTTTGTTTTCGAGCCACTCTTCTCTCACTAGGCTCAACTTCATCTCTTTTTCGTTTTTCTTCTACATTAGATATGTGAGAAATAAGAGATTGATCTTCTATCGGTGACTCCCAAGCTGTTATTCTTCTAATCTCATCTCGTGCTCTTACTAAAGTATCTATGGAAAAGTCACCTTCCTTTGTGGGTTTACTTGATTCTACTTGTTGTTCATCAAGAGCTTCTAGTTTCACTCCTCTAGTTCCTACGTCCGTTATGGTTATATTTTCATAGTGTTTTTTCATTCCTCCCTTACCATGATTTCCTTGCAAAGGTAGCCTAGATCGATAGTCACGTATTTTCTTGTCTATGTCTATTACTAGTCGTTGCTCTTTAGCAGCCTTCAATAGTTCACAATCTCTCAAAAAGTGCTCTAATGAATCACACCAAGGACACCTACGAGGGCCACACACAAAACCATTTTGATTTTGAGGATTTTGATTAACTTATGGTGGGAAATTTTGAAATTGAGTATTTTGTTGATAAGGAATTACTTGAATAGGATAATTAGGATTTTGATAAGGCATTTGATGTATTTGAGGAGCTTGGGGAGCAGCATGTGGCGCTTGAAGTGCAAGAGGAGCTTCCATAGTATATGGTTGATGATTTTGAAAATTTTGATTTTGAGGATTTTGAAAAGTTGTTTTAGAAGCTTGAGGATATATATTTTGATACATTTGAGGATTTTGCACATGAGGATGAGGATTTTGCATTGAAGGATTATGCATTGGAGGAACTTGATATGCTTGAGTAGGAGCTAATTGTGGATTTTGATTGGTAGCTATAACATTTTGATTAGGCTCTTGAAAAGACATTGGTCTATGATGTTCTTTGTGTGGAAGATTTTATTCAACCATTAATTTCATGTACTAAGGAGACATTAGTTAGCTCCAACGACATGTATGACACTTTGTTGCCTCTTTTTACATGTGGATAGTCTAGTGCTAGTCCTAATGAGGAAAATCTGAGCCTTTATAGGTTTCATGTGATGATGCAAATCATTCCATTTTTTATGCATATTTAGATGATGCACTTGTTGATGAGAGAGTTGATATTGAGGAGGCAAAAACTATGCCAAAATGGCTGGTGCAGACTTTGCGTGACAACAAATAAGATGCACCTTTGTCATATCGTACTCATCCAGGCTCTCATAGTGCCTCTTTTGCATTAAATTGCTATGTTGTCGCTACATCTAGTCTTTGTGATGAGAATGATCCTTTTTGTTTGATGAAGGACAAAATTTAGAAAGTTGGATGCCTGATATGCAATCTGAATATAATGCTATAATGAAGAATGGTACCTGGTCTTTGTGTGACTTGCCTCTTGGCAAGAAGGCTATTGACACTAAGTGGTTATACAAGCTGAAGTGTAAGCCTGATGGAATAGTTGACAAGTATAAGGCTAGGCTTGTTGCAAAGGGTTATGCTTAAGAAAGAGGAATTGATTTTGATGAGAGCTTTGCTCGTACTTGCCCAATGACTATTGTTCATAGCATCTGTGCACTTGTCGCTCATCATGGTTGGAATGCACATCATTTGGACATTAAAACTGCATTTTTGAATAGTGATTTGCATGAAGAAATGCATGTTTTTCAGCCTTGTGGCTTTGTGTAAAAAATTGCATGAAATCCAGGTGTGTAGATTAAAAGACATTATATGGTTTAAAGCAAGCATCATGTGCTTGGTATGAAAAGATACATGCCTATCTAATTTCACATGGTTTTTAGAACAGTCCAAGTGAGAGCACAATAGATGTTAAGCGTGCTATTGATCTGTTTCTGATCATTGTTGTGTATGCTTATGATATGCTGCTCACTGGTCCTCATGAGAAGCATATTGCAAATTTTAAGGCTGATTTGCATGCCTAATTTGAGATGTCTGATTTGGGGTATTTGCATCATTATTTGGGTTACTTATATATATGCCTATTGCCCTAATGGGTTACTTATCTTCGTACATTCTAGTGGTAATACATCCAGTATTGTGTGTTGTGCTCCAAGCTTCTTCTTCTTCCTCTTGCTATTCACGTGCTTCCACAAACCTCAAACTCCAACAATAGCTTTGGCCATATTAAACCAGTTGAAACCAATTGTAACCTTGTCAAACTCTTGCTTTGTGGGATATGAGGGGTCCCACAGGTACTATGCACATTCACTTATACAAATGTACTTTCAAAGTTAAAGTTAGGGGAGTAGGCCCCTACCAAACCTCCATAAAAAAAACAGAAAAAAATCCCATAAGGAAACCTTTAAGAGCATTTAGTTCCATATGAAGCAACCAAGTTTAACCGAATACCCATGCAATACTACTAAACACCTACAATAAGGAGCTCAACTATGCAAGAAGCTTCACCTAAGTAATTACGATAGCAAAAATCCAAACATATAAAGATGAGGAGATAATTTATTGAGAGTATCTCTGATCTATAGATACGGTTAGAGGTATTTGACAATTGAAAAAGCAATGTACTGTAGAAATTCTTTTGGTAATCACATTTGGAAGTGTAACATGCCAAATAATTCTAGAAAAATAGATAAGCAAAATAGGAAAGATCACTCATCCCATCCCAATAATCTCCATCCAATCAATACAAATGATCAAGTTAATAGAGGTTCAAAGGATGATTTCAAATCTCGATAGTATTCCTCACCTATTTACTTGAGAAATGAGATGGGTTATGGGGATGGCCTCCATTACACAAAAATCAATATTAATGAGGATTCAGATGTGCATGTTCGGAAAATTCAAGCCTTAATATCATATGAAGGATAGATCATCAACTTTGCATAAAGGTGATGGTTTTTTAACACACTTTTTGTAACGCTGCACTAAATTGACTCATTAAATACAAGGATGGTTATATCTCTAAATTTATTCATTGCTTCATTTTTTTGTAGAGAAAACTGTAAATTATAAACAAGGAAAAATTTACAAAAAAAGGCTTTCGTTACCTTTATGGGTGATCCCCTTATTTTTTGGCAAGTCATTTTCTACCATGAACACCCTCTGGGGCCTAAAAAGGGGATACTTCTTATGGTCCTGGATCCCCCTATGAAAACACCTGAGAGATAACTCAATAAACCATTCTTTGGCCTGCTTGCCGAAGTTGACCGTGTATGCTTCTATGGATATGGCCTATGTATGCCCATGTGGTCATTTATATACTAGTTATATTTTGTCATAAAACATTGCCATTCATAAAGAGAGTCATGGTGATCAGGTTTTCTGAATTGGGAGACACCCATGAGGAAGGAGATAAGGAAGAGAGCTCACACACACACAATCTCACAATAAAGAAGAAGCACACACATAGATTAAGCCAAGGAAGAAGAATCTTCTTCTTCTTCTTCTTCTTCTATTACATAAAAGGAATGTACAAGAATGACCTAAAAACAAGAGTACAACAAGTGCAATATATAAACATCAATACATAAGGAAAAAACAAATGTCTGTGAATGAGTGAGCTAGCAAGAAATTAATGTGCCATCACTCTCGGTAGATAAATCTAATAAAGCTCAATCAATTGTCCCTGACATATATTCGCATGACCACTATACATGTTAGAGAAATGAAAAAGTGATATGTGTTATCCTGGATCAGCACATGTTGAGCTTGATATCTCATCACTTCCCCTCTGTTGGTGCAGATCAATCACCAATTGAATGTTTGAAGACTAAAGAATGAAGGATGAGATCAATTCTTGAAGCTTGAAAGGAAGATACATTCAGAGTATGTGGGAATGTACACATATGTACATAGTTCACTTAGATCTTTGATTAGTCATAGACTTGTACAAATTTATCTATAAATACCTTGAAAATGTCGAGGCGTGATATGAGAGCTTATGTATGAATAGATAGAAGTCAAGAATGAGGAAGATAGATGTCATGAGACATGTGAAAAGTTAGTTGAGTTTTTCTCTCATCACTCAATTGTAACTTTCTGAGTAAATGAAGAAATATTGCGCCCGATCTTTTCGTGTCTGCTCCGTCTGTGTTTGATCAATTGTAAAATCCTTTTGAGGATATCTAAGTTGGTAGTTAATGAGTCTGTGACCTGAGTTTCAGAGTCTAATTGCAAACAGGCTAGGAGAATTGTGTGTAGGAACATTCATATGTGTTGAGTGTTCACAGTTCTCTAAAACAGGCGCAATTTTCGATCTTAATCTTTTGATCAGTTCTCACTCCATAAATTAAAGTTTTGTGCAAGCAAGCACTTAATCTTTAAGTTGGAAGGTGATCTACTCGTGGCTAGAAGCATTTGCTTAAACGGGTTTTGTATTGAGAGAATTGAAGTCAAGAAGTTAGGGGTGTCTAAATCGACTTCTCAGAAGTGCAGATTCAGACATAGGTAACTTGTGAAGTTGATTTCTCAAGTTATACTAAACCTTTTGAAGAACTTTAACTTGGAGGAGGTGCGCAATCTCTAGGCGACACTCCATACAAATTTTCATAGAAAACTTTAAAGATTTGATAAGTCAATGAGAAGAAATTATGCAGCAGACTTTCTGTGTTTCATCTTCTTCACAGAATTTTCAAGTTTTTTATAATTTGGAGATTGGACCTCTAATTTGGTAAAGGTTTTGACTTACTCTTGGTATAGAGGTGCTCTAATCTCAAGAGTAGGTTGTTCTTTTGGAGATTAACACTCTCCATCAGTGGTATCAGAGCAGGAGACATCAAAATCAAGAAAAGGAGGATCCCGACTGCTGCAGATTCAAGAATTTCAACAATTGAAGAGCTAGAAGGTGAAAGTTTGAAGGCAAAGCTTGAGGAGGAGACCATACAACATCAAGAAGGACAAAAGGAGTCTAATTCGAAGTAAAGGTACACATATTGCTCATAAAGGTTGAAGTTTTCAATACACAGGAGGACACAAGATGGGAGATTCTCTTCAGATAGAGAAATTGGATAGGGAAAACTATCCTGCATGGTCAATGAGGATGGAAGCTCATCTTATGAGCAAAGATTTAATAGCCTACATCATAGGTGAAGAGGAGAAGCCAAGTTTCAGAGATCCTAGTGTTCCAACTAGGGAAGAGTTAGCAGATTTGAAGAATTGGATGAAGAAAGATGCTCAAGCTAGGAGCATTATATATATGGCAGTCAATGATTACTTGTTGCCTCATATTCGAGGTCTTGAAAGTGCAACTGATATTTGGAATGCTTTGGAGGAGCATTTCCAGAATACTACAAAGTCAAGGAATGCATCCTTATGGGTAGAGTTTACAACCTTCAAGAAGAAGGCTTCTCAATCTATTTCAGACTATGTAACAAGGATGAAAGACATTGCAGATGCATTAGGAGCTGTTGATGAAGACATTGAGGAGGATAAATTGGTAAGGCAAATTCTTACAGGCTTAAGAGGTGATGACAAATGGAAGCCATTCATTTTGTCTACAGAGTTATCACTTGATCATTTCACTCCTGATTTAAATCAGTTGCTAGGTCATATGCTAACATTTGAGCAGGATGTTAAAGGAGATAGTGACAAGAGTGCAGGTCATGCAATGTACTCAAAGGACAAGAAGAAGAATAGCAAAGGAAAGCAACAAGCAAATGAAGATGAAGGCACAACTAGTCAAGCCAACTTCCTAAGAGGTAGAGGAGGTGGCAAAGGTAGAGGAAGAGGCAGGAATAACAAAGATGGAGGCAAAGCTTGCTGGATTTGTGGTAAGACAAATCACTTAGCTAATGATTGTTGGCATAATACTCAGAATAATAATGGATATAATGAGAACTATAACTCTAGAGGAAGAGGAAGCAGAAATCAAAGAGGTAATTTCAGAGGCAGAGGTGGTAGGAGTTACTTTGGAAGAAATGCAGGTAGAGGATTCCAAAGTCAACAATACAACAACACCTACTACAGTTATGCTTCAGATCAAAAGGAGGATTCAACATTAATAATGAATGCTACTTGTGAAAGTCAGAGTGAAGATCAGAGAGTCTTCTACATTGACTCAGGGTGTAGCAACCACCTGAGTGGTAATATATCTTTGATGACTGATTTGGAGAATAAGGTGTTTAATCATGTTGTTCAAACAGGTGACAACACAAAGCATAATGTCAATTGGATCAGTGAAGGCTAAGGATGGTAGTACCTTATTGAGTAAGGTCTTGTATGTTCCTACAATTCCTAAGAATTTGATAAGTGTAGGACAAATTGTTGAAAAGGGATATGAAGTAAGGTTCACTAATGATGGAGTATATGTGGAAGACCCTAGTCAAGGGTATAAACAGATTGTTTCAGGGAAGAAAGAAGGAAGACTATTTACATTGAAGATTCAAGGCAATATTGGTCATGCTATGTTCACATATGGAGGACATAAGATCTCTGAGTTAGATCTTTGGCACAAGAGGCTTGGACATTTCAATGAAAGAGGTATTAAAGACATGATTAATAATGGTTCAGTGCTTGGATTGCCTAATGTTGCAGGTCAACATATGACATACAGATGTGAGGCATGTCAATTAGGTAAGGCTCATAAGAATTCTTACTCCAAGCATGGTTTTATGTACTCAGAGAAGCTTGAATTGGTACACACAGATGTGTGGGGGCCATCAAAGGATTTCTGTATAAATGGGTCAAGGTATTATGTGATTTATGTTGATGATGCTACTAGATGGATCACTATTTATGTGATTAAAGATAAGTCAGAAGTGTTTAATACATTTAAACACTATCATGCATATGCAGAAAGAATTACAGGACACAAGTTGAAAAGACTAAGGTCAGATGGAGGGGGAGAGTATTTCTCTAATGAGTTCAGTGATTATTTGTGGAATGCAGGTATAAAAAGGGAAGTTACTTGCAGGTACTCTCCTCAACAAAATGGTGTAGCAGAAAGGAGAAATAGAACACTTGTTGAGTTTGCAAGATCCATGATGAAGGAGAAAAATTGCCCTAATTATTTGTGGGCTGAGGCTGTGAATACAGCTACTTATTTGGTTAATAGATTACCATGTAAAGCCTTGCAGGGTATGACACCATATGAGGCTTGGTGGGGTAAGAGACCTACCTTGGATCATTGCAGAGTTTTTGGATGTGTGGCATATGCATATGTGCCATCACAATTAAGGCACAAGTTAGAGCCTAAAGCTGAAAAATATGTTTTCATTGGTTATGATGATAAGCAAATGGGCTATAGATTGTGGAGTCCATCTACAAAGCAATTCATGGTTTCTAAAGATGTGACATTTGATGAGCAGAGCACTTGGTATGCAGGTACAATTAATATCAATACAGGTAATGAAGAAGAAGTGAGCCAAAGGAAAGGTAAATCAAAGGTTCAGATATTTGATGAGCAAGAGAATAATGAAGTGCAGGTTGAAGTGGAAGAAATACCAAGATTTGATCCTGAATATGAAGAACCAGAAACCTCAAGAAGTGGAGAGCTTAGGAGGTCTACAAGGAACAGATGGCAACCTACAAGGTATAGCTATGATACTTCATTTTTGGCCACAAAAGATTATGCTTATATGATGAATACGGATGAAGACCCTTCTACATATGAAGAGGCAAGAGGTAAGGAAAAATGGGAGAAAGCTATGCAGGAAGAATATGATGCATTGATGGAGAATCAAACATGGATTTGGTTCCAAAACCAAATAGTCAGAAAATCATTGGATGCAAATGGGTTTACAAAACCAAGAGGTTTGCAGATGGAAGTGTGTCTAGATACAAAGCTAGACTTGTTGTCAAAGGGTTTGCTCAGACTTATGGTGTTGACTATGATGAGACTTATAGTCCTGTGGCAAAGATGACAACTATCAGGACACTTATAGCTATTGCTGCATGTAAAGGTTGGAAGTTATGTCAACTTGATGTGAAAAATGCTTTTCTGAATGGTTATATTTCAGATGATGTGTTCATGGAGCAACCTCAAGGGTTCAAAGATAAAAGGTATCCAGATCATGTGTGCAAGCTCAAGAGAGCTTTGTATGGCTTGAAGCAGGCCCCAAGGGCATGGAACTATAGACTTGTAAAGTTCTTGAAAGAACTTGGATTTCAGGTGTCTAAGGCAGATAGTAGTTTGCTTGTCAAAGCAAGTGATAATGGTTTCATATACATGTGCATATATGTTGATGATATAATCTTTACAGGTACAGATGAAGAAGGAATACAAAGACTCAAGAAGCAGATGGAAAAGGAATTCAAAATAAGTGACTTGGGAGACTTGTCATACTTCTTGGGCATGGAGATTACATATACTCAACATGGAGTATTTGTGACCCAAGAAAGGTATTTGAAGAACTTGTTAATCAAGTTTAAAATGGATGATTGCAGGGTAGCACCTACACCAATGGAGGTGAATCAAAAATTGAGTAAGTTTGGTGGTGAAGAGTTCAAGGACATGAGACAATATCAGAGTCTGATTGGTAGTCTTATCTATGCTACTTTAACTAGACCTGATTTATCATATGCAGTAGGGGTTTTGTCTCAATTCATGCATTGTCCTAGGAAAGAACATTGGATTGCAGGTCAAAGAGTGTTGAGGTACATTAAGGGTACACTCAATGAAGGTTTGTATTATGGGTTTACCTCAGATACAAATATCAAAATCTATAGTGATGCAGATTGGGCAGGTAATCCAGATGATAGAAGATCTACTTTTGGATACATGTGTTATGTGGGAGATAAACTTATCTCATGGTGTTCCAAGAAACAACATACAGTTGCTTTGTCTTCTACAGAAGCAGAATACAAAGGCATGGTTGAAGCTGCAAAGGAAGTGATTTGGCTCAAGACTTTAATGAAGAGTCTTGACATTGTGCATGGGATACCAATTATATTTGGAGATAACATGAGTTCATTGTATTTAGCTGCTAATCCTGTTTTTCATGCCAGGACCAAACACATTGAGATACAGTATCACTTTCTAAGAGAGAAAGTGATGGACAAGGAGATTGAAGTCATACATACTTCAACTAAAGATCAAATAGCTGATATGCTTACAAAGAGCATGGATGGACCAAAGTTACAGAAGTTTAAGGATATGGCAGGTATAAAGAAGAAATGAGAAACCTCAATTGATGATTGAGGGGGAGCTGTTGGTGCAGATCAATCACCAATTGAATGTTTGAAGACTAAAGAATGAAGGATGAGATCAATTCTTGAAGCTTGAAAGGAAGATACATTCAGAGTATGTGGGAATGTACACATATGTACATAGTTCACTTAGATCTTTGATTAGTCATAGACTTGTACAAATTTATCTATAAATACCTTGAAAATGTCGAGGCGTGATATGAGAGCTTATGTATGAATAGATAGAAGTCAAGAATGAGGAAGATAGATGTCATGAGACATGTGAAAAGTTAGTTGAGTTTTTCTCTCATCACTCAATTGTAACTTTCTGAGTAAATGAAGAAATATTGCGCCCGATCTTTTCGTGTCTGCTCCGTCTGTGTTTGATCAATTGTAAAATCCTTTTGAGGATATCTAAGTTGGTAGTTAATGAGTCTGTGACCTGAGTTTCAGAGTCTAATTGCAAACAGGCTAGGAGAATTGTGTGTAGGAACATTCATATGTGTTGAGTGTTCACAGTTCTCTGAAACAGGCACAATTTTTGATCTTAATCTTTTGATCAGTTCTCACTCCATAGTTTATAGTTTTGTGCAAGCAAGCACTTAATCTTTAAGTTGGAAGGTGATCTACTCGTGGCTAGAAGCATTTGCTTAAACAGGTTTTGTATTGAGAGAATTGAAGTCAAGAAGTTAGGGGTGTCTAAATTGACTTCTCAGAAGTGTAGATTCAGACATAGGTAACTTGTGAAGTTGATTTCTCAAGTTATACTAAACCTTTTGAAGAACTTTAACTTGGAGGAGGTGCGCAATCTCTAGGCGACACTCCATACAAATTTTCATAGAAAACTTTAAAGATTTGATAAGTCAATGAGAAGAAATTATGCAGCAGACTTTCTGTGTTTCATCTTCTTCACAGAATTTTCAAGTTTTTTATAATTTGGAGATTGGACCTCTAATTTGGTAAAGGTTTTGACTTACTCTTGGTATAGAGGTGCTCTAATCTCAAGAGTAGGTTGTTCTTTTGGAGATTAACACTCTCCATCACCCTCAAGCTCAACGCCATGTCTTCTAATCCAAGCATCTTACGAAACTTCTTTAGCTTTTTTGCTCCAAGTGCTTTAGTGAAAATATCAGCAACTTGCTCATCTGTTCTTACACATAAACAAAGTCAATATCACCTGCTAATACCTTCTCTGTCATGAAGTGATAATGTACCTCAATATGCTTTGTTCTCGCATGAAAAATAGGGTTTCATGCTAAATGTATGCTACTAAGATTATTACAATAGATGGTGATATGCTTTTGGACTTCCACACCTAAATCTGCAAGTAGCATCTCCAACCATGATGCGTCACATGCTACCATTGCAGCACCTCTATACCCAACCTCTGTACTAAACAAAGCAATAGTGGGTTTCTTCTTACTGCTCCATGTAATAGCGGCACTCCCAAGTGAGAATAGAAAACCACTAGTAGATCTTCTATCTCGAATACTACCAGCCTAATCTACATGGGTGCATCAATGACCCTGCAAATCTTCACCAGCTTCATAAAACAATGCATAATCCAAAGTAGCACTCACATAACGTAGTGGCTTCTTGGGAACATGCATAAATTCACTTTCAATTCCAACAGTGTGGCTTAGATTAGGCCTTGTAATTGTGGGATATATCAAGCTTCCCACAATTTTCCTGTACATAGTAGCATTTTCCAATGCTTCACCTGATGTAGTATCCAACTTCAAATTCTGATCTAATGGCATAGAAATTGGCTTGCAATCAGCCGTTCATGAAAAGTTCATAGATACAAAATTTGGAAAAAAAATGGAGCAACTTGCAGAATAACGCTGTTGTATATTGATTTTATGTGAACTCAAAGCCTGTGATAAGGAGAAAAACCCAAAAAAAATCTCAACATACATCGACTCCGTTCAATCAAGTGTCTTCTTCTACACTAAGTACTCCATTCTCCTTTGTTATGATATCGGATCATTGTTGTTTTATAATGTTTATCAGGGCTTGTCTCAGAAATTGAGCCTTCAAATGATTGTAGTGCCCTCATCTAGCAGATTTTTGCACGTCCGTTGTATGGTCGTCAGAGAGAAAAAAACTACTAGGTTCAATGTCAAATCCTCCTCGTTTTATAGATTTTAAACTCTATAATTAGAGTTAACCCAAGATCTGCTATCGCCATCGATGGAGCCTCTCTTTTCTCATTCTTTAAGTTTCTCTAAATTTATCAAATCCTCTCTTTTGCGTCAGCGCTTCAACTTTGTTATTCTCCTTTTACTATCAGTAATTTGTAATCTTTTGAATTTTTGCTCTTTGATAATCCTATTACCCTTCAATATGACATTAATGTTATCATCCCATCACTCCGTGAAATCTTCATATATATGAAGTGCTGAAGAGCCATCAATGGCATTCGAAAGTAAAGTCAAACTTGAGCTCAAGTTCACTATCTTCATTCATCCGCAATTTGTAAGCAATAAATTTTGGTTCCATCGGATCACCAATTCCAAGGAAATTAGACACGATCTCGTCAAATGTATGGCTCCTATCATTGAAAGTCAATTTATCTCTTTATAATTTCTTCAACTGAGTGGGGAGAGAAAAACTCTTCGCCATCCACCCCACCAAACCTGCACAACATCTTGATGGGCCAACCTGAAAATAATCATAAAGTAACATAAAATTTCTTTTGAGGAATCAAATCATTTCCAAATTTTAATTGAATCTTATGCTAGATGTAAATGAGTTTTTTCATATCAAATCTAGTTTATGAAAATATCAAACCTAAAGCTCTATGAATCACCTTTTGGGTGAACAATATTTGAGTTTAGGTTCAAAACATTCATAAATCTAGTAGAGATGGTCAAGAAACAAATCTCATCATTCATTCAAAATTAGATTTCTTCCTATATAAATACTCACATATATGCAATCGTACATATCAAGGAAATTCAACTAACTCTACTCATATAGAAATCCGCCTTGTTTGCCCAATTTTTAATACTAGAAGTGTTTTCCACAACTAGTCTTCATAATTGCTTCATAACTTTGTTTCATCATACACTTCCTCTGCATCAACTTCATGTAGGTGATATTCATAAATATCTTCTTGGGGTAGAACAAGGTATAAACTTCTGTTTGTCATATATTTTTGTTTTTGTTTTTACATTTGAAACTTTTTTGTTTTAAGAGGAAAGGCTTAAATACTTATTTCGAGCTAAGGATCTAGATACATGTAGGAGCAAGAATTAGGATTTCACACAAACATGGGTCATGCATCTATATGCTCATATTCATACAAGTCTACTCTCCTCTTCTGAATAGAATTTCAAAATCCTTTTGCTCTATTATATCACAACTAAAATTATAAAGATTTGAACACAAAATTCAAATATATGTATTCCTAGTTTAGTCAAATAGTATCACTTCATAATTTGATAATTCATAATCCAGATTTCTTAGTTGATTCATAAATGCAAATAATATGCTTAATACAAAAAAAAGGATGAAGTAAATTTCATAGAAGAATACCACCTGATTTGTTTGTAGCTTTTGCTTCAATCTTCAACCTTCAAAGTCATCATCCAATCATTTTCAAATCATCTTCAAATACCTCCTAAAAGATCGTCAACATCTAGAAATTCAAGTGTAATTAGCTCTCATAATCAAACATTTATCTTCATTCTTGTAAAAGAAAATCCATATGAAGAGAAAAATTTAATACATCCTTTTCCATCAATATAAATCAATCAAAATTCATTCATTCCCTGCATCATACATCAATTCATAATTTTCATCATTCCTTTGTTTAAACAACTTAATCCTTTTGCCTGTAATTAAAATTTTGAGAGGTGTTCCATCCAATTCTTGTAAAGCATAAGTTCCATTGTCATGAACTTTCAACACCACATAAGGTCCAAACCAATGTTGTTTTAACTTCCTACGTGCATCATACTCGGAATCAAATGTGCTATTGTAAATCAAAACCAACCGTCAATTTGAATTGGCTTTGGCCTTAACCTATGCGACTTATCAAAGTATTTCTTATTCTTAGTTTGAAATTCTTTTAACTTAGCAATAGCGTCGTCTATCTTTTCATTTCCATGCTCAAGCTATTGAATTCTTAGAGCTAAAAGATCTTCTATAGACAGATTGTCATGCCATGGAAGATTAGTCCAAGTAAGTATTTGAGTATGAACAAGAAAAATAGGTTTTTGGCAATACATTAACTCGGCTGGCATATACCCCATTGTTCTAGTACAAGTCATTCTATCAGCCCATAATGCAAATGGTAGAAATTTTGGCCAATTTTTAAGATCATCATTATAGGCTTTAGAAATTGCTTTCATAATTGGAGAATGCCCTCTTTCTATTTTCCCATTAGCCTTGGGGTTATAAGCTGTGGTAAGAACTAAACAAGTTCCATGCCTAAAAAAGAAATCTCTAGCTTCTTGAGCATCTAATTCATCCCTATCAACCACTACTTTCTTAACATAACCAAATCTGGATTGAAGTTGTTTAGTTCCTAGTACTATTTATGGAAAGTTAATCTTCCCCTTTCATCTCTCCAAATTAGTCCACCTTTAAAGGAAAAATTAAAAGCTCTTTTTCTAATATTCTTAAACCTATTTCAAGACCGTGTAGGTGATCTAATCAAAGTACTAAGATATCTTCCAATGTCTTGCCACTCTCCATATTTATCAATGTTAAATTTTTCATACACATGCTTGAGATTCATAATTAATTGCATTAGTATCTAATTCTGCTTTTTTATCTTCATCATACCTAGCTCTAGAAAGCATATCAGCAACAGAATTAGAGTTTCCTGGAATATGTATTAACACTAGATTTATAAATTTAATGTAAGACATCCATCTTAGCATAATGATGTGAGGTGCTGAACAATTTGTTATTATTCCTATTGATGGAGAGTATTAACCTCCAAAAGAACAAGTTATCCTTGAAGTTAGAGAACCTCTATATCAAGAATAACTTAAAACCTTTACCAATTTGGAGGATCAATGCTCAATTACCAAAATCTTGAACAAACTGTGAAGAGAGTAATTACTCAGAAAGTCTGCTACACATATCTTACTCATTGACTGATCAAATGTGTAAAGTTTTTTATAAAACTTTGCACAAGGTGTCGCCTATAGTTTTCACACCTTCTCCAAGTTAAATCATCTCAAAGGATTAAGTATATCTTGAGAAATGAATCAAATAGTTCACCTATGTTTGAAACCGTTCTTGTGTAAAGTTGATTCTGACACCTGCAACTTCTAACACATGGTTCTCCCAAAGTAAAACCCGTTTAAGCAAATGCTCTTAGTCATAGATGGCTTACCTTCCAACTTAGACTTTGACTCCTCCTTTGTGCAAAACTTTACACTATGCACTGAGAACTGATCAATTCTTTGACCATCGAGATTGCACCTGTTTGAGAAAACACTAAACATTTCTCACATATAAATGTTCCTACACCTAATTCTCTCAGCCTGTTTACAATTAGGCTCTCAAACTTTAACCATAGACTCATTAACTATGGACTTAGACACTTACAAAAGGATTCTTGAAATGATCAATCACAAAAGGAGAACTCCGAGAAATATCGGGGGCAATTTTTCTTCTATTCCAAAAACTTTTACATCAGTTCATTAGAGATATCTTTCTCACTTCTAAACTGTCTAAATGACTTCTAATTCTTCTAATCTCATACTCTCTCATATTTTACCCGAATTTTTACTTGTATATATAGGAATATATGTACAAGCTCATGACCATACAAAAGGTATATGTGACCTAACTAGAAACTAATGTACATATGTATACAAGTCTTTATTTCCTGAACATGCTTTATCTTCACTCTTCAATTATTGACCTTTTCTTCATTCTTTGGCTTCAAGACTTTATCCAAAACATCAATTGGTGATTTTCTTGCACCAAAAGCTCCCCCTCAATCATCAATTGAGGTTTTCTCTATCTTCTTTATACCTGCCATGTCTTTAAATCTCTGTAGCTTTGGTCCATCCAAGCTTTTTGTTAACATATCAGCAATCTGATCTTTTGTTGAAGTATGTATGACTTCAGTCTCCTTATCCATAACCTTCTCTCTTAGAAAGGGATACTGAAGCTCAATGTGTTTAGTCCTAGCATGAAAAATAGGGTTAGCACCTAGATAGGATGAACTCATGTTATCTCCATGAATAGTGTCTGAATGATGTCAAAACTCTTCATAAGAGTCTTTATCCATATGACTTTCTTTGCAGCTTCAACCATACCTTTATACTCTGCTTCTGTAGATGATAAAGCAACTATATGTTTCTTTTTAGAACACCAAGAAATTAACTTATCTCCCACATAACACAAGTATCCATATGTTGATCCCCAATCATCAGGATTACCTACCCAATTTGTATCACTATATATCTTGATGTTTGTATCTGATGTAAAACCATAATACAAACCTTCTTTGAGTGTACCCTTAATGTACCTCAACACCCTTTGTCCTGCAACCCAATGTTCTTTCCTAGGACAATGCATGAATTGAGACAACACTCCAACTGCATATGACAAGTCAGGTCTAGTTAGAGTTGCATAGATTAGACTACCAACCAAACTTTGATATAACTTCATATCCATGAAATCTTCTCCTCCATATCTACTCAATTTGTGATTCACCTCCATTGGAGTAGGTGCCACCCTGCAATCATCCATTTTAAACTTGATCAACAAGTTCTTCAAATACCTCTCTTGAGTTACATACACTTCATGTTGAGTGTATGAGATCTCCATGCCCAAGAAATATGACAAGTCTCCCAAATCACTAATCTTGAACTCTTTCTCTATTTTCTTCTTTAGGCTTTGAATTCTTTTCTCATCTGTACCTGTAAGAATTATATCATTAACATATATGCACATGTAAATGAACCCATCATCACTCGCTTTCACAAGCAAGCTACTATCTGCTTTAGACACTTGAAAACCAAGTTCCTTCAAGAACTTCACAAGTCTATAATTCCATGCCCTTGGGGCCTGCTTCAAACCATACAAAGCTCTCTTGAGCTTACATACATGATCTCAATACCTTTCATCTCTAAATCCTTGTGGTTGCTCCATGAAAACATCATCTGAAATACAACCATTTAGAAAAAGATTCTTCACATCTAATTGACATAATCTCCAACCTTTACATGCGGCAATGGCTATGAGTGTCCTAATGGTTATCATCTTTGCCACAGGACTATAGCTCTCATCATAATCTATACCATATATCTGAGCAAACCCTTTCACAACAAGTCTAGCTTTATATCTAGACACACTTCCATCTGCATACCTCTTTGGCTTGTAGACCCATTTGCATCCAATAATCTTCTGACTATTTGGTTTAGGAACCAAATCCCAAGTCTCATTTTCCATTAATGCATCATACTCTTCCTGCATAGCTTTCTCCCAATTTTCCTTACCTTTTGCTTCTTCATATGTAGAAGGGTCTTCATCTGCTTTTACCATATAAGCATAATATTTTGTGCCCAAAAAAAAAGTTTCATAGCTATACCTTGTAGGTTGCCATTTATGTCTTGATGATCTTCTGAGTTCTCCACTTCTTGAGGTTTCTGGTTCATCACATTTTGGATCAAACCTTGGCACTTCTTCAACTTCAACCTGTACTTCATTATTCTCTTCTTCATCAAATATTTGAACCTTTGATTTACCTTTCTTCTGATTCACAACTTCTTCATCACCTGCATGAATATTGATTGTACCTGCATACCAAGTACCTTGCTCATCAAATGTAACATCCTTTGACACAAGGAATTTTTTTGTGGAGGGACTCCACAACCTATATCCAATCTGCTTATCATCATATCCAATGAACACATACTTTTCAGCTTCAAGTTCCAATTTGTGCCTTAATTGAGATGGCACATATGCATATGCAAAACATCCAAACACTTTGCAATGCTCTAAGGTAGGTCTCTTACCCCACCATGCCTCATATGGTGTCATACCCTGCAAAGCTTTACATGGTAATCTATTGACCAAATCTGTAGCTGTATTTACAGCCTCAGCCCACAAATAATTGGAACAATTTTTCTCCTTCATCGTGGATCTTGCAAACTCAACAAGAGTTCTATTCCTCCTTTCTGCTACACCATTTTGTTGAGGAGAATACCTGCAAGTAACTTCCCTTTTTATGCCTGCATTACATAAGTAATCACTGAACTCATTAGAGAAATACTCTCTCCCTCCATCTAACCTTAGTCTCTTCAACTTTTGACCTCTGATTCTTTCTGCATACACATGATAATGTTTAAATGTATTGAATACCTCTAACTTATCTTTGATCACATAGATAGTGATCTACCTGGTAGCATCATCAACATACATCACATACATTGATACTGAAATCCTTTGATGGTCCCCACACATCTATGTGTACTAACTCAAGCTTCTCTGAATACATAAAACCATGCTTGGAAAGTGATTGCTTATGAGCCTTACCTAATTGACATGCCTCACATTTGTATGTCATATGTTGACCTCCAACATTAGGCAATCCAAGCACTGAACCATTGTTAACCATATCTTTAATAGCTCTTTCATTGAAATGTCCAAGCCTTTTGTGCCAAAGATCTTACTCAAAGAACTTATGTCCTCCATAAGTAAACAAGGCATGACCAACATTACCTTGAATCTTCAATGTGAAGAGTCTTCCTTCTTTCTTCCGTGAAACAATTTGTTTATTCCCATTGCTAGGTTCTTCCACAAAAACTCCTTCGTTAGTGAACCTTACTTCATAACCTTTTTCAACAATTTGTTCTACACTTATCAGATTCTTTGGAATTGTAGGAACATACAAAACCTTACTAAAGAGAGTACTTCCATCCTTGGCCTTCACTGATCCAATTGACTTCACATTATGCTTTGTATTGTCACTTGTTTGAACTACATGATTAGTTACCTTATTCTCCAAATCAGTCATCAAGGCTATGTTGCCACTCAAGTGATTGCTACACCCTGAGTCAATGTAGAAGACTCTTTGTTCTTCACTTTGCCTTTCACAAGTTGCATTCATTATCAATAATGAATCCTCCTTTTGATCTGAAGCATAATTGTAGTAGGTATTGTTGTAGGATTTTCTTTGAAATCCTCTACCTATATTTCTTCGAAAGTAACCTCTACTACCTCTACCTATAAAATTACCTCTTTGATTTCTGCCACCTCTTCCTCTTGAATTAAAGTTTCTGATTATATCCACCATTGTTCTGAGTATTATGCCAACAATCATGAGCTAGGTGATTTGTCTTACCACAAATCCCGCAACCTTTGACTTGATCTTTATTACTTCTGCCTCTTCCTCTACCTTTGCCACCTCCTCTTCCTCTAATTTAGCTTGGCTAGTTGTACCTTCATCTTCATTTGTTTGTTGCTTCCCTTTGCTATTCTTCTTCTTATCCTTTGAATACATTGCTTGACCTGCACTCTTATCACTTTCACCTTTGACATCCTGCTCAAATGTTAGCATGTGTCCTAGCAACTGATTTAAATCATGAGTAAAATGATCTAGTGAAAATTCAGTAGACAAAATGAATGGCTTCCATTTGTCATCACCTCTCAATCCTGTGAGAATTTTCCTTACCAATTTATCCTTCTCAATATCTTCATCAACTGCTCCTAATGCATCTGCAATGTCCTTCATCCTTGTTACATAATCAGAGATGGATTGAGAGGCCTTCTTCTTGAATGTGGTAAACTCTACCCACAAAGATGCCTTCCTTGACTTTGTAGTGTTTCAAAAATGCTCCTCTAAAGCATTCCATATATCACTTGCACTTTCAAGACCTCTAATGTGAGGTAGCAATTAGTCATTGACTCCCATGTAGATAATGCTCCTTGCTTGAGCATCTCTTTTCATCCAAGTCTTTAAATCTGATAACTCATCCCCTTTGGAACACTAGGATCTCTAAATTGTGGCTTTTCATCTTCTCTTGTGATATAACCTATCAGGTCTTTGCTCATAAGATGAGCTTCCATCCTTTTTGACCATGTTGGATAGTTTTCTCTATCCAATTTCTCTATCTGAAGAGAATCTCCCATCATTTCTTCATATGTGTATTAAATTCTTCAACCTTTATGAGGAATAAGTGTACCTTTACTTTGAATGAAGTTCCTTTTGATCTTCTTAATGACTTTTAGCCTCCTTCTCAAGCTTTCCCTTCAAGCTTTCACCTTTTGAACTTTCAAGTGTTGATTTCTTTATGTCTGCAGCAGTCGTGGTCCTCCTTTCTTCAATTTTGATGATTCCTGCTCTGATACCACTGATGGAGAGTGTTAATCTCCAAAAGAACAAGATATCCTTGAAGTTAGAGCACCTCTATATCAAGAATTGTTACACATGTGTTCCTCGAGTAGCTTTGATGTGAACCTTTTCCCTATACATGGGCACTTTTTAGTCTAGTGTTGGCTAGAAGTTTTTTCCCCATGTTACCACATACTTGATACTCTCATATGTGGTGTTACTTTGTACTTAGGGATATTATTCAGCTCTTACTTCAGTTCAATTTATCAATCAATAGAGTGAGCTATTCCAAACATCATCTTCTCCATGTGTCTTGCTACGTTTGTGCTCTTTGTGTGTGCTTCTCGTGTGTCTCTCGCACTTCGACACACACCCAACAATGGTATCAAAGCAAGTTCAACTCCTTCTCAAGTTTCAGTTTTTTGCATCACGGTGCACGCGCACTTTAACAGTCCAAATCGACTTCGGAGCATAGAAGTGTGAATTTTAGTAGCCCCACAACATTTCCATCAGGTGCACTGGGGTTTTGCCCCCATTTCGAAGCCATTCGTGCAGTCAGAATCGCTATCAGAGTGACTATTTGTGAGGTGAAATTTCAGCACTCATTTCAGCTTTCATCGAAGTGAAGATTTTGTCACATTCTTGTTCCTCAGTGAAATGGCGGGCAACAATGACTTGTTTGGAATGCTTCAAGCTGAAGATAAGCTTGATGGGACCAACTATCCAATGTGGTCTTACATGATGAAGCATGTTCTTGTTGCAAAACAACTTTGGAACATAGTGGCAGATGTAGATCGAAGACCGGCAGGTGCTTTTACTTCACAGTCTACTGTCACAGATGGAGCTTCTTCTTTGAGTACAGTGGTTTCTCCTTCTCCACCTACACAGGAGCAGCTTAGATGGGATGGAAAAGATGCTCAAGCTCATGCTTTGATTGCGCTTTCAGTGAAGCGTCATATAGTTTCACACATTCGATCATGTTCTACATCGAGACAGGCATGGGACACTCTTGCTTCTTTGTATGCCGTGCGTAATGAAGCACGTGTTGCATACTTGGGGAACCAACTTGAGGATGTATGTATGGCTGAAAATGAGTCAGTGGATGTGTATGTGGCACGCATGAAGGACTTGAAAGAGCAATTGGCAAACATAGATGAGATCATTTCGGATGCATCACTCATTTCTACATTGTTGAAAGGATTACCGGAACCTTTTCAAAGCTTTGCTACTACACTTTGTTTGGTTGCAAAAGGAAATCCTAATATGTATGCGTTTGATGAGGTTGTGTCTCTTCTTTTGCAAGAAGAGCAATCTAGAGTGAATAGGAGTGGTTTGATTGAGGGAATGCAAGCACTTGCTATCTCACAAAAGGGAAAAAGCAAGTATGGTTTAGCTTTGGGTTCATTAAAACCAAAGCCTCAAGCTTCCTCTTCCACTCATTCCTCTAATGATGGTGATTTGCAAAAGAAGAAGAGATGCAAATATTACCGGAAGGCTGGTCATACTATTGATGAGTGTAGAAAGCTTGCTTCTTTACATTCTAAATGTATGGTTGTGAGTGAGGCTGATTCGGATTGGTTCTTTGATAATGGTGCTTCAAAGCACATAACATCATGCAAAAGATTTTTTGCCTCTTTGAAAGATGCACCTAAAGGAGGACATGTGGTGTGTGCAAACAATGCCTCTTATCCTATCATTGGAGTAGGAGAAATTGAGCTTAAGGCTGCAAATGGAGGTGTGATTCTCTTGAAAAATGTATATTTGTTGGTTATAGTGCTGAAAGTAAGGGATATCGGTTGTACCATCCATTGACGACCACAATTATTGTGAGTCGAGATGTGGTATTTGCTGAAAATTCAGTTTTCCCTCTACTTGAATGCAAAAAACTGCCAACAGTTAGCTCACAAGATGTGTTCGATACACTCATGCCTTTGTTCCAAAATGGTGCGCTTGACTATGGCCATGTAGACCAGCCAACTAAGGTTCAAAGGGCTGAAAAATTCAAGCCAAATAGGGCTGAAAATGCAGAGAATTTCTAGCCAAACATGGCTGAAAATTTTCAGTCAAAAAATGTTCAAACTGCTGGAAATTTCCAGCCACATATGGCTGAACATTTGCTTCAAAATATGGCTGAAACTGAGCATGAAATTCAGCCCACGCATGATGTACATATTGAAGATGTTTTACATAATGAATGCATGTCTATCAAGTGCACAATCTATGCCAAAGTGGCTGAAACAAACTTTGCAGGACAACAAATTGAGTGCACCTTTACTTGGTAGAACAAGATCAAGCTCTCACCATGCATCAAGTAATTTTGTGGATTATTCTCTTATTGCTACAACATGTAATGAAGAGCCACTTTATTTTGAAGATGCATGTGACGATCCAAAATGGATGAGTGCTATGCAATCAAAATGGATTCCATACATAGGAATGGTACTTGGGAGTTATGTGAATTGCCAAAAGGAAAGAATGCCATTGGTACAAAGTGGGTTTACAAGGTTAAGAGAAAATATGATGGTAGCATTGATCGCTACAAAGCTAGATTGATTGCCAAAGGATATGCACAACAATATGGCATTGACTATGAGGAAACTTTTGCACCTACTTCACAAATGACTACCATTCGTACCGTGGTTGCATTGGCTGCCCATCGAGGTTGGAAAGTGCATCAGTTGGACATAAAAATAGCCTTCTTGAATGGTGATTTGCAAGAAGAGGTCTATGTGAAGCAACCTCCTGGATTTGCTATGAAAGGGAAAGAGCATATGGTTTGTCGCTTGCATAAAGCCTTGTATGGTCTCAAGCAAGCTCCACGTGCATGGTATGACAAAATACATAAGCACTTGATTGCTCTTGGCTTCACATGTAGTCCGATTGAAAGCACACTCTATGTATGCGAAAATGGGGCTGATCTTATAGTGCTTGTTCTTTATGTCGATGACATACTCTTGACTGGGTCATGTGATGCAAAACTTGACATTCTTATGGCTGATTTGGATCATACTTTTGATGTCACTTATCTTGGTCCTTTGAGCTACTATCTTGGCATCCAGTTTGTATCCGTTGAGGGGGGAATTGTTATGCATCGAGAAAAGTATGTTGAAAAACTACTTCAGCGTTTTGATTTTGAGGATTGTAAGCCAGTTTCCACACCAGTTGAGACAGGATTCAGGTTCTGAGTTGAGGATTCCAGTGATGCATTTGACACTTCTCTTTATCAACAAGCTGTGGGATGTCTTATATATGCATGCAATACAAGGCTGGATATATAGTATGTAGTTTCCCAGTTGAGTCGATTCATGCATAGCCCTGGCACTAAGCATTGGCAAGCGGTGAAACGTGTGTTTAGATATCTCCGAGGCACTTTGAGCTTAGGTCTCTTTTATGGTAGAGATGTTCAGTCATGCTTGCATGCTTTTACAAATAGTGATTCGGCTGGTTGTTATGATACTCACGTGCCCACTAGTGGTGATTGCTTTTTCCTTGGAGACTCATGCATATCTTGGTTGAGTAAGAAGCAACCTAGAGTGGGGACATCAAGTTGTGAAGCTGAGTATAGGGCAGTTTTCACAGCTACAGTGGAGTGTATATGGCTGAGATGCCTATTGATGGATCTTTGCATGGAGATTGATGTTGCTACACATATTCTCACAGATAGTCAGAGTGCTTTGGTTGTTGCACGAAACCTAGTGTTTCATGCACGGACCAAACATATTGAGGTGCATTATCACTATGTGAGAGAGCGCCTTCATGCAGGAGATATTGATTTGGTATATGTGCCTACACAAGATAATGTGGTAGACATATTCACCAAAGCTCTTCCACGGGAAAAGTTTGAAGCTTTTCGCAAAGCTTTAGGCTTGTTACCTTGTGGTGGCTGATCTATCACTCCCTATATGTGTTCACATCATTCGCTCCTCGGGGGTTTGTTACACTTATGTGTTCCTCGAGTAGCTTTGATGTGAACCTTTTCCCTATACATGGGCACTTTTTACACTAGTGCTGGCTAGAGGTTTTTTCCCCATGTTACCACATACTTGATACTCTCATATGTGGCGGTACTTTGTACTTAGGGATATTATTCATCTCTTACTTCAGTTTAGTTTATCGATCAATAGAGTGAGCTATTCCAGCCATCGTCTTCTCCATGTGTCTTGCTATGTTTGTGCTCTTTGTGTGTGCTTCTCGTGTGTCTCTCGCACTTCTACACACACACACCCAACAAGAATAACTTAAAACCTTTACCAATTTGGAGGATCAATGCTCAATTACCAAAATCTTGAACAAGCTGTGAAGAGAGTAATTACTCAAAAAGTTTGCTGCACATATCTTACTCATTGACTAATCAAAAGTGTAAAGTTTTTGACAAAACTTTGTAGAAGGTGTCATCTATTCTTTGGGCACCTTTTCCAAGTTAAATCATCTCAAAAGATTAAGTATATCTTGAGAAATGATTCAAAGTCGATTCTGACACCTGCAACTTCTAACACATGCTTCTCCCAAATTAAAAGCCATTTAAGCAAATGCTTTTAGCCATAGATGGCTTACCTTCCAACTTAGATTTTGACTCCTGATTTGTGCAAAACTTTACACTATGGATTGAGAACTGATCAATTCTTTGACCATCAAGATTGCACCTGTCTCAGGAAACACTCAACACTTCTCACATACAAATGTTGCTACACATAATTCTCTCAGCCTGTTTACAATTAGGCTCTCAAACTTTAACCATAGACTCATTAACTATGGAATTAGAGACCGACAAAAGGATTCTTGAAATAATCAATCACAGAAGGAGAACACAGAGAAATATCGGGCGTAATTTTTCTTCTATTCTAGAAAATTTTACATCAATTCATGAGAGATATCTTTCTCACTTCTAAAGTGTCTAAATGACTTCTAATTCTTCTAATCTCATACTCTCTCATATTTGCCCCCATGTTTTACTTGTATATATAGGCATATATGTACAAGCTCATGACCATAAGTCTTTATCCAAAACATCAATTGGTGATTGTCTTGCACCAACACCTATAAGTGGTAAGCAGTCTGTCTCTACAATTACATTGGCTATAATAAAATATTATTTATCAGTTGTTAATGTGGTGACTAAGCCCTAGAGTTCTCTTTTGATTTGAGGATAATTTCTTTGAGTTTCATGTAAGATTTTGGCTCCAAATCTAACTGCATATCTTTTTCCCTCTTCATCATCCTATCCCATAACCCATCCTATGCCTATGGGACTCGTATTAATAGTCAAGATAATGGGTTTTTTATCAGAATAATTCACACATTTTTAAATAGGGGCATTACAAAGGATTTTCTTTAATTTTTGCATAGCTTTTGAATGTTCTTCCATCCATAGAAACTTTCAATTCTTTCTTAGAAATTCATATAAACAGTAAGCAACATGTGCATAGTGAGGAATCCAAATTGAATAAAACACATGAGCACCAAGAAATCGTCTCACTTCACTAATATTGCTACATGTCTTAGAAATCTTGTTTATGGCATCAACCTTAGGTGGATATGGTCTCGGACCATAATGCCCATATAAATGACCAACTATGAGAACCTCATTAACACCAAAAACAGACTTCTCAATTGAAAATGTAGGACCAACCTCTTCAAATCTTTTAAAAATATGTTCACAATCGGAGATGTGGTCTACAACAAATTTTCTACAGCCAAAAGAATCTAGAGTTTCATCTTTTGCATTCTCTTCACATCCTTTTATAGGTATATCATTTATCAATG
>CM035431.1:22348266-22358266 GCA_020310875.1 Ceratopteris richardii | reverse complement strand
TCTTGAACTCTTCTCTCATCTGATCTTTGATCTTCTTCATACCATCTGCATCATTTCCTGTCAATATAATATCATCTACATATACACATAGGTAGATGACCTCGGAATTACTCTTTTTAATAAAGAGTGAAGGATCTGCTTTGCTTGGTTGAAAGCCTTTGTCCTGCAAGAATGAAACAAGCCTGAAATTCCAAGCTCTTGGAGCTTGCTTGAGACCATACAATGCTTTGTTAAGTTTACACACATAATCAGGATAAACTTGATTCTCAAAACCAGGTGGTTGTGCCATATATACCTCTTCTGCTATCCAACCATTCAAAAATGCATTCTTTACATCTAGTTGAAGTATCTTCCAATTCTTGGAAGAGGCAATACTAAGCAAAACCCTAATAGTAGGCATCTTTGCCACAGGAGAGAAAGTCTCCTCATAATCAATTCCCTGAGTTTGTGCAAAGCCTTTTGCCACAAGCCTTGCCTTATACCTGTTAATTGAACCATCCGAATTTTTCTTGAGTTTATAGACCCATCTTGAGCCTATTACCTTCATGGATGAAGTCTTGGGCACCAAATCCCAAGTGTTGTTTTCCTCAAGTGCTTCAATCTCTTCCTTCATTGCATGCTTCCATTCTGTTTTTGCTTTGGCCTCTTCAAATGATGATGGCTCCTCTTGGTTTATGTCCTGTGCTATGTAGATAGAATGTTTAGTTACTAATGAGGTGTCAAACCCATACCTTTCTGGTTTTTTCTTTTCCCTCATAGATCTTCTTAGGCCATGATGTGATGATTCTGCCTCATGTCCAAGTTCCTGCAATTTTGCTTTACCTTTAGACTTCCATGCTTTGATCTTTTCCATCTGACATTCTTCATCATCCTCTGAGGTGTCTTGTTCTTCAATCTTTGATTGTTTTCTACCAAGCTTTGGAAAATCTTCTTCAAGATCATATGGTAAATTGACCTTCCTGCATGAATCTTCATACCATGAATTGTTCTCATCAAAAACTACATCTCTGCTTACCAAGAATCCTTTGTTGGTAGGGTTGTATAACCTGTAGCCCTTTTGATTGTTGTCATATCCAATAAATACACACCTTTCTGCTTTTGGATCCATCTTGCCTCTAACCTGTGAAGGAACATGAGCAAAAGCAATACATCCAAAAATTTTACAATGATCTAAACTTGGTCTTCTTCCATTCCAAGCCTCATATGGAGTCATCCCATCAAGGGATTTTGAAGGCAACCTGTTAATCAAGTAAGTGGCTGTAGATACAGCCTCAGCCCATAAGTAATTAGGTAAGTGCTTTTCATTTAACATAGACCTTGCAGCTTCAACAATTGTCCTATTCCTCCTTTCTGCCACTCCATTTTGCTCAGGAGTGTACCTTGTAGTTACCTCTCTTTTGATTCCTCTTTCTTGAAGAAAAGAATCAAACTCATGGGAGAAGTATTCTCCCCCTCCATCTGACCTTAGCCTTTTTAGTGATTTACCTGTTTGATTCTCCACAAGAGCCAAATATCTTTTGAAACATGAAAAAACTTCATCTTTGTGTTTCATAAAGAATAGGATAGTCCATCTGCTGCAATCATCAATAAAGGAAACATAATACCTTGATCCTGATATTGAAGCTTCCTTGCTTGGTCCCCATACATCTGTATGAACCAACTCCAAGAGATCTCCATGCATATAACCTTTCTTCATGAATGGTAACCTGTGAGACTTTCCAAATTGACATGCACTGCACTTATAAATCATATGTTGTTTTGACAAATTAGGAAGTCCAAGTACACTTTGGTCCCTGCAGATTTGCTTTAATGACCTTTCACCAATATGTGCTAACCTTTTGTGCCATACTTCCAATTCTGTGAGTGTCTGACTACCATAATTAAAGAGAGCAATGTTTCTAGTGTCCTGTAATTCAAATGTGAACAATCTACCTGTCTTTTCACCTTTTGCAATTCTTCTGAATCCTTGACTTGGATCTTCAACAAATGCTCCTGCTTTTGTGAACCTGACTTGCAACCCTTTCTCTACTATCTGCCCAACACTTATCAAATTCTTTGTTATGGTAGGGACATAGAGTACCTTACTGAGTAGGTTGATGTTTCCATCAGGTGCTTTGACATTGCCTATTTTCTCCACAGGATGTTTTGTATCATCTCCTATTTGTACCTCATGCTTATTCCTTGGATCTTCTAAATCTGATAGGAGTGCCACATTTCCTGCCACATGATTTGAACAACCTGAATCTATGTAGAAAACATGCTCATCAGATTTACCTTGTGGCATAGCCATGTTCATGATCAATAATGAATCCTCTTTGTTTGAGTCTTCTGTGTAGTTATTGTAGTCTCTCCTTCCTTTGTAGCCTCCTTGATAGTTTGAATGATTGTAGTTGTTGTAGTTGCCATGGTAGTTGTTGAACCTTCCTCTTGAGTAGCCATAACTTCCTCTATTGTATCCTCTGCCTCTTTGATTCCTGGAATTCCTAAAGCAATTTTCAGTTGTATGATTAGTTAATCCACAAATAGAACATGAGTTGGAGTCTTGGGATCTCCCCCTGCCTTGTCTACCTCCTCTTCCTCTACCTCTGCCATGTCTTCCTCTACCTGCATAGTTAGCTTGATATGTACCTGCTTCATCATCCACTTTCTTTGCCTTTCCTTTGTTATCTTTAGACTTGCTTTTATCCGTGTATAAAGCTGAAGATTGATTACCTTTAGAGCTTTCTCCATTTTTGATAAGCTTTGCCTCTTGAGTAAGTAATTGTCCAATGAGTGTGTTGAAATCAGGTACATGCATGTCCATGTACAAATCCATAGCTGTGGTGAATGCTTCCCACTTTTCATCTGCCTTCAAGCCATTGATGACCTGCCTTACAATTTGCTCTTCATCTATTACCTCTCCAATGCTTCCCAACTGATCTGCTATGTCCTTGAGCTTTGTGACAAAATCAGTCACATTTTGTTTGGGAGCCTTCTTGAGAGTTGTGAAATCCAGCCATAGTTGATGCTTCCTAGCTTTAGTACTTGAAGCAAAGAAAGCTTCAAGTGCATCCCACACTTCCTGAGATGTCTTACAACTTCTAATGTGAGGCAACAAAAAATCTGAGATGGAGTTGAGGAGATAAGACCTTGCAAGTGCATCCTTGGAGCACCATGTGCTCAATCTTTCTTGCTCTTCTTGTGTTGGTTGACTTTTGTTCCTGAAACTTGGCATAACTTCATCTCCAGCCACATAACCATATAAACTTCTACCTTGGAGATAAGCTTCCATTCTTAATGACCAAGCTGAGTAGTTACCTCTGTCCAATTTGTCAATTGATGAAGGAAATCCATCTGCCATGTTGTCCAACCTTGCTCTGATACCACTGTGAAGAGATGGATAGGTATGTGTTGAAGATGAAGAGGTGTTGCAAAATCTTTGCTCTACACTAGCCAAATGAACTCCAGGAGTAGATGGTGGGCCCTTTTAGCTTGCCAATGGATGTATTAGACACCCTATGTACCTTGGAAGATCACTCTCAAAAAGATAGATCAAAATAGATAAGTTGGAGTTAGCTCAGAGGTGAAAACTTGCTATTCTTGGTTAATACACCTGTCCAGTGTTTTACATAATTCTCTGAGCACAGCAGAAATTAGATTAATTCCTCTTGGGAAAGGCTAGGTAGCTTAAAGAGCTAACTTTAGAGAGTAATCTCATCAAAAATAACAAACCACATACTGAGAATGACTTTTAACAAGTGATGACATCATCCCGATTTTCACGGGCTGCTACAGAAATAGACTAGTGAGTAGAAAAATTAACATAACTCAAGATGTAAGAATCCAATGATCATGAACATTTGTATGCTTATACTAGACAGTAAGCTGAATCCAACAAGCTTGAAATCACTGAATTTGGATGAGTAAACACTGAGAAATGACTCTGACAAGATGACTGAAAAAGTCGGGTACCTGACAGAGAAGTGAAGATGAACATACCCTGTTGACTTCAAATGAACATAACTGAAGATTCCAACATCCAAATGACATGAAAATTTGTGAGCATATAGTAGCCTTATAGAGCTAACTTTACCAAGTTAAATCACTGAAAATCATGAACCAAGTGCAGAGAAACAATCTCTGCAAGCTGACTGAGAAAAACTGAAGTAATGGCAGTGAGTAGTACACATCACAAGAACATGGAAAGATGAACTCAAATAATCATGAAAATGAAAGTATATTGCTTGTACAATACAATGACTTACTGATACATATGTGTGCCTTGTAATCACACCTTGATATGGCATAAAGCTCAGCTCTTGGAGGTCTTCACATAGGTCTCTCTAACCACGACTAAAACTGCCTTCTATTTATAGTTGAGTTTGGGAGGCTAACTTCCCTCAATCACTCTCCAATCAATCAAATTTTGATTCTCCACAAATCACGAATTCGTGGCTCCTCTTTCCATTCTTGATCAAGTGGACTCAATCACTTAAGATTCTCTTACTTTTAAATTAAGTAAACTCTTCAAAAGTTACAAGAGGTAGTTCACAAGTGAACTTTACATAGTCTTCATTTTAAGGCTTTTTCTATGACTTTGTGGGACTCAAGCCAATACTTAGGCTTGTCATAGACTTGCTCCAACATATATATATATATATATATATATATATATATATATATATATATATATATATATATATATATATATATATATATATATATATATATATATATATATATATATATATATATATATATATATATATATATAGATAGATAGATAGATATATAGATAGATAGATAGATAGATAGATAGGTATGTGGATAGATAGATAGATAGACAGACAGACAGATAGATAGATAGATAGATACATAGATAGATAGATAGATAGATAGATATGTTGGTGTAATTCAAGCCTTAACACTTGGCTTGGATATCAACCTTGAAGACTCAACATAAAGCTTGGATCTTGGAAGCCTAGCTTGGATTAATTCATGAGGATATCACTTGAAGAATGAACCATAGGAACCTAGTCTTATTGTTCTTACCATTTATCTCATGTAAAAGTCTATATGACTTTAATCACTCATGTAATCACACCGACTAGTTTAATTCGTGGAAAATTTGATTGATTGAGTGGGTGAATGATTGAGAGAATATCGCATTCACTTTTAGGTACAAGATTCTGGGAGATTTGAATTAAAGTTCAAATTCAAATCCTCACTAAAATCATATATAAGTGAAGAAGACAAGTCGCGGGTCAGTCTGTCCACTTAGCTCAGATCCCGAGGCAATCTTGTATCAATATTTTAGCGTGTGAGTGCTACACCATAGCCTACACTTCTGAGTACCATTGAGCATTACATTCTATGCCAATGGGAATGTACAATCAATAGATTTAATACATATACTCATATTGATCATCTCTGTTATTCTCTGAATGTACTCTTCAACTCTGTCAACTTCAACAAGGCATATCTCAAGATCTACTGAACCAAATTGGATGATTCAAAGTGCATTGGATTCAGCTCAAAGTCTACTATACACTTACAAAGTTTCAAGGCCATTGGATCAACCATCACAGAGAAATCGCAGTCGGGATGCTCACTGGTCTGTGACTGTAAGTCTCCTAAAAAATCGGGGGTACATCTTATTTTGCTAAAGTGATTTCTATGAGTGTAGTTTATCATTTCCTTTCATTCCACTTGCAAATGGAAGCTTACTAAGCTAATAGAATATCTCTAGAAGGAAGTTTGCTAATTGCAACTATAGTGGTCACACTGAGCATAACACTGAACAGGTGTTAATACCAAAATAGCAAGTTTTTCAGGATTTTGAAGTCACAAGTAGTCTGTCTTGATTTGATCATTACTCATAACATTTGCAAAGCACACATATAGTTTCTTGGTATCATTTGGAAGCTCAAGAAGTCTACTAAGCATATCTGGAGTCAACGGAGGGCAGGTGTGAAGCAAGTCTAGCAGCACCAACTTGATCTTCTGAGTGCATCCAACCATCACTCCCAACAGTGGTATCAGAGCAAATAAGGTAATCATGGGTGATGGTTTCCCTTCCTTCATTGACAAATTAGACAGGAACAACTACCAAGATTGGTCTCTAAGGATGAAGACCTATCTACAAGGAAGGAGCTTGTTTGGATTCATATCAGGAGATGAGGAATTGCCCTCATTCAAAGCAAGAGGCCTACCCACCAAGGAAGAGCAAGAGAGACTCAATCAATGGTGTGCAAAAGATGCTTTGACAAGGTCATATCTTCTAAACTCTATTTCTGATTTCCTTCTACCACACATAAGGAATTGCAAAACTTCGCAAGAGACTTGGGAAACCTTGTCAACTTATTTTTCATCAAGCACAAGGGCCAGAAAGAATCAGCTATGGGTTGAGTTTACAACTCTTAGGAAGCAATCAAAACAATCTGTCTCAGATTTTGTTACCAAAGTCAAGGACATTGCAGACCAACTTGCAAGTGTTGGAGAGGAGATTGAGGAAGAGCAAATAGTCAGACAAGTGATCAATGGACTAAAGGCAGATGACAAGTGGGAGAGCTTTACCACAGCAATGGACTTATACATGGACATCCAAGCACCTGATCTAACAACTCTGATTGGACAACTCTTCACACATGAAGCAAAGATCACAAAGAATGGAGAGCAATCAAAAGGTAACAATCCCTCTGCCCTATATACTGATAAGAAGACGAAAGACAAGGGTAAAAACAAAAAGGTTGATGAAGAAGGCTCTACCTCCCAAGCAAACTATGCAGGGAAAGGTAGATCTTCAAGAGGTAGAGGTAGAGGAGGTAAGTCAGGTAGGGGGAGACCCTACAACCAATCTCCATGCAATATGTGTGGCTTGTCTAATCATACTACAGATGAATGTTACAAAAACTACAAGAACCAAAGAGGAAGAGGTCACCAAAGAGGAGGATACTCTCAAGGCAGAGGCAGATTTAACCAATCTCAAAGCTACCATGGCTACAACAATAATTATAACAACAACTACAATCACAATGGCAACTATCAAGGTGGATACAGAAATAGGAAGGATTACAACAATTATGCAGAGGAGCAAGATGATTCCCTATTGATCATGAATATGACATCTAAGTCAGGTATCAATGATGATCACTTATTCTATATTGATTCAGGTTGCTCTAATCATGTAGCTGGAAATGTTGCACTACTTTCTAATTTGGAAGAACCCAAAGGCAAGCATCAAGTGCAGACATGTGATGACACTAAACATTCAGTTGTTAAAGTAGGCAATGTCAAAACTAGTGATGGTAATCAGAATTTATTGAGCAGAGTATTGTATGTTCCAACAATCACCAAGAATCTGATGAGTGTAGGTCAGATTGTGGAAAAAGGTCTACAGGTCAGGTTCACTCAACATGGTGCATATGTGGAGGATCCAAAACATGGATTCAGAAGAATAGCCAAGGGAGAAAAATCAGGTAGATTGTTTACCTTTGAACTTGAAGACACTAAGAATATTGGTTTGTACAACTATAAGGATCAAACACTATCAGAATTGGAGATTTGGCACAAGAGATTAGGTCACATTGGAGAGAGGACCATAAAACAAATGAGTAGGGATCAATGTGTGCTTGGGATACCTAATGTATCCAAGCAACACATGATATACAAGTGTGGGGCTTGTCAATTTGGTAAGTCACACAGATTGCCCTATACCAAGAAAGGTTTTATGCATGAAGATTATCTAGAATTGGTACCTACAGATGTTTGGGGACCTAGCAAGGAGCCATCCATATCTGGATCAAGGTACTATGTGTCCTTTATTGATGACTATAGCAGGTGGACTGTCCTATACTTCATGAAACATAAAGATGAAGTATTTAATTGTTTCAAAAAGTATCTTGCATTAGTTGAAACTCAAACAGGTAGACATTTGAAGAAGCTAAGGTCAGATGGTGGTGGAGAATACTTCTCCAATGACTTTGAATATTTCTTGCAGGAAAGAGGCATCAAGAGGGAGATTACTACAAGGTACTCACCTGAACAAAATGGGGTAGCTGAAAGAAGGAATAGACTCATTGTAGAGACAGCTAGATCTATGCTAAATGAAAAGAAATTGCCAAATTATCTATGGGCAGAGAGTGTATCTACTGCCACATATTTAATTAACAGGTTGCCATCAAAGACACTTGATGGAATGACACCCTATGAGGCTTGGCATGGTAAGAGACCATCTCTGGATCATTGCAAAATCTTTGGTTGTGTTGCATATGTGCATATTCCCTCACAGGTAAGGGGAAAACTAGACCCTAAAGCTGAAAAATGTATCTTCATTGGTTATGATTTGAATCAGAAGGGATACAGGTTCTATAACCCCTCAAACAAAGGCTTTAAGGTAAGCAGAGATGTCATCTTTGATGAAAATGACTCATGGTATGAAAATGAGTGCAGGAAAGTTCGCCTACCTTATGATATGGAAGAAGACTTTCCCAAGCTTATCAGAGAAGAACCAATTCAGAAAGAGGACACAAGCTCAGATGATGAAGACACCATCAACATTGAAGAGTTCAAGGCTTGGAAATCCAAAGGGAAGATGAAGATGAAGCAACTAGAAGATAATCCAGAATCCTCAACACAAGCTATGAGGAGATCTCAGAGAGAAAAGAAAAAGCCTATTAGGTATGGGTATGATACTTCACTTGTAACCAAGCACTCTGTATATCTTGCAAAGGATCTCTTGAATGAAGAACCAGGTACATTTGAAGAAGCAATCACTAAACCAGAATGGAAGGAAGCAATGGATGAAGAAATGGAGGCTCTCAAGGAGAGTGATACTTGGGACTTGGTACCCAAGAAGGACTCCATGAAGGTGATAGGATCTAGATGGATCTACAAACTCAAAAGGAATTCAGATGGTACAATAAACAGGTATAAAGCTAGGTTGGTAGCCAAGGGTTTTGCACAAACCCAAGGCATTGACATTTTCTCCTGTGGCCAAGATGCCAACTATCAGAGTTATGGTGAGTGTAGCTGCATCCAAGAATTGGAACATGTACCCATTGGATGTGAAGAATGCATTCTTGAATGGATGGATATCTGAAGAAGTCTACATGTCACAACCACCTGGCTATGAAGATCCCAAGAAGGTAAATCATGTTTGTAAATTGAAGAAGGCTCTGTATGGATTGAAGCAGGCACCTGAGCATGGAATTACAGGTTGACAACCTACCTCCTAGACCAAGGATTTATAATGAGTAAAGCAGATACTTCATTGTTTATCAAAAGGAACAATTCAGAGGTAATATATTTGTGTGTCTATGTTGATGACATCATTATTACAGGAAATGATGTTCAGGGAATTAGACACATCAAAGGGCAGATGATGAAGGAATTCAAGATCAATGATCTTCGATTATTGAAGTACTTCCTAGGACTTGAATTGGTCTATACAAATTCAGGTATCTTTATTACTCAGAAGAAGTACATTCAGGACATGGTCAAGAAGTTTAATTTGCAGGAAGCTAAAGTCTCAAGCACTCCTATGAAGGTCAACCACAAACTCAGTGCTCATGAAGGGGAAGAACTCCAAGATATTACAGGTTACCAAAGTATGGTAGGTAGTCTAAATTATGCTACCTTAACCAGGATTGATATATCATATGGTGTTAGTGTACTTAGCCAATTTATGCACAAACCCAGATTACCTCATTTGGAAGCAGCAAAGAAGATAGTAAAGTACCTAAAAGGAACACAAAATCATGGTTTGTACTTTCCCTATTCATCAGACATTGATATTAAGGTATATTCAGATTCAGATTGGGCAGGTTGCAAGGATGACAGGAGAAGCACATCTGGTTACATATGTTTTGCAGGTGATAAACCAATTTCTTGGTCATCCAAGAAACAACCCACAGTAGCTTTGTCATCTACTGAGGCAGAGTATAGAGGGCTAGCAAATGCCACTCAAGAAGCCATATGGTTGAAGCTCTTATATTCAGAATTGGGCCTATACACAAGGCCA
>CM035431.1:22298266-22308266 GCA_020310875.1 Ceratopteris richardii | reverse complement strand
TTGACTTACTCTTGATATAGAGGTGTCCTAAATTCAAGAGTAGGTTGTTCTTTTGGAGATTAACACTCTCCATCAGTGGTATCAGAGCAGGAGACATCAAAATCAAGAAAAGGAGGATCCTGACTGCTGCAGATTCAAGAATTTCAACAATTGAAGAGCTAGAAGGTGAAAGTTTGAAGGCAAAGCTTGAGGAGGAGACCATACAACATCAAGAAGGACAAAAGGAGTCTAATTCGAAGTAAAGGTACACATATTGCTCATAAAGGTTGAAGTTTTCAATACACAGGAGGACACAAGATGGGAGATTCTCTTCAGATAGAGAAATTGGATAGGGAAAACTATCCTGCATGGTCAATGAGGATGGAAGCTCATCTTATGAGCAAAGATTTAATAGCCTACATCACAGGTGAAGAGGAAAAGCCAAGTTTCAGAGATCCTAGTGTTCCAACTAGGGAAGAGTTAGCAGATTTGAAGAATTGGATGAAGAAAGATGCTCAAGCTAGGAGCATTATATATATGGCAGTCAATGATTACTTGTTGCCTCATATTCGAGGTCTTGAAAGTGTAACTGATATTTGGAATGCTTTGGAGGAGCATTTCCAGAATACTACAAAGTCAAGGAAGGCATCCTTATGGGCAGAGTTTACAACCTTCAAGAAGAAGGCTTCTCAATCTATTTCAGACTATGTAACAAGGATGAAAGACATTGCAGATGCATTAGGAGCTGTTGATGAAGACATTGAGGAGGATAAATTGGTAAGGCAAATTCTTACAGGCTTAAGAGGTGATGACAAATGGAAGCCATTCATTTTGTCTACAGAGTTATCACTTGATCATTTCACTCCTGATTTAAATCAGCTGCTAGGTCATATGCTAACATTTGAGCAAGATGTTAAAGGAGATAGTGACAAGAGTGCAGGTCATGCAATGTACTCAAAGGACAAGAAGAAGAATAACAAAGGAAAGCAACAAGCAAATGAAGATGAAGGCACAACTAGTCAAGCCAACTTCCTAAAAGGTAGAGGAGGTGGCAAAGGTAGAGGAAGAGGCAGGAATAACAAAGATGGAGGCAAAGCTTGCTGGATTTGTGGTAAGACAAATCACTTAGCTAATGATTGTTGGCATAATACTCAGAATAATAATGGATATAATCAGAACTATAACTCTAGAGGAAGAGGAGGCAGAAATCAAAGAAGTAATTTCAGAGGCAGAGGTGGTAGGAGTTACTTTGGAAGAAATGCAGGTAGAGGATTCCAAAGTCAACAATACAACAATACCTACTACAATTATGCTTCAGATCAAAAGGAGGATTCAACATTAATAATGAATGCTACTTGTGAAAGTCAGAGTGAAGATCAGAGAGTCTTCTACATTGACTCAGGGTGTAGCAACCACTTGAGTGGTAATATATCTTTGATGACTGATTTGGAGAATAAGGTGTTTAATCATGTTGTTCAAACAAGAGACAACACAAAGCATAATGTGAAGTCAATTGGATCAGTGAAGGCTAAGGATGGTAGTACCTTATTGAGTAAGGTCTTGTATGTTCCTACAATTCCTAAGAATTTGATAAGTGTAGGACAAATTGTTGAAAAGGGATATGAAGTAAGGTTCACTAATGATGGAGTATATGTGGAAGACCCTAGTCAAGGGTATAAACAGATTGTTTCAGGGAAGAAAGAAGGAAGACTATTTACATTGAAGATTCAAGGCAATATTGGTCATGCTATGTTCACATATGGAGGACATAAGATCTCTGAGTTAGATCTTTGGCACAAGAGGCTTGGACATTTCAATGAAAGAGGTATTAAAGACATGATTAATAATGGTTTAGTGCTTGGATTGCCTAATGTTGCAGGTCAACATATGACATACAGATGTGAGGCATGTCAATTAGGTAAGGCTCATAAGAATTCTTACTCCAAGCATGGTTTCATGTACTCAGAGAAGCTTGAATTGGTACACACAGATGTGTGGGGACCATCAAAGGATTTCAGTATAAATGGGTCAAGGTATTATGTGATTTATGTTGATGATGCTACTAGATGGATCACTATTTATGTGATTAAAGATAAGTCAGAAGTGTTTAATACATTTAAACACTATCATGCATATGCCGAAAGAATTACAGGACACAAGTTGAAAAGACTAAGGTCAGATGGAGGGGGAGAGTATTTCTCTAATGAGTTCAGTGATTATTTGTGGAATGCAGGTATAAAAAGGGAAGTTACTTGCAGGTATTCTCCTCAACAAAATGGTGTAGCAGAAAGGAGAAATAGAACACTTGTTGAGTTTGCAAGATCCATGATGAAGGAGAAAAATTGCCCTAATTATTTGTGGGCTGAGGCTGTAAATACAGCTACTTATTTGGTTAATAGATTACCATGTAAAGCCTTGCAGGGTATGACACCATATGAGGCTTGGTGGGGTAAGAGACCTACCTTGGATCATTGCAGAGTTTTTGGATGTGTGGCATATGCTTATGTGCCATCACAATTAAGGCACAAGTTGGAGCCTAAAGCTGAAAAATATGTTTTCATTGGTTATGATGACAAGCAAATGGGCTATAGATTGTGGAGTCCATCTACAAAACAATTCATGGTTTCTAAAGATGTAACATTTGATGAGCAGAGCACTTGGTATGTAGGTACAATTAATATCAATACAGGTAATGAAGAAGAAGTGAGCCAAAGGAAAGGTAAATCAAAGGTTCAAATATTTGATGAACAAGAGAATAATGAAGTGCAGATTGAAGTGGAAGAAATACCAAGATTTGATCCTGAATATGAAGAACCAGAAACTTCAAGAAGTGGAGAGCTTAGGAGGTCTACAAGGAACAGATGGCAACCTACAAGGTATAGCTATGATACTTCATTTTTGGCCACAAAAGATTATGCTTATATGATGAATACAGATGAAGACCCTTCTACATATGAAGAGGCAAGAGGTAAGGAAAAATGGGAGAAAGCTATGCAGGAAGAATATGATGCATTGATGGAGAATCAAACATGGGATTTGGTTCCAAAACCAAATAGTCAGAAAATCATTGGATGCAAATGGGTTTACAAAACCAAGAGGTTTGCAGATGGAAGTGTGTCTAGATACAAAGCTAGACTTGTTGTCAAAGGGTTTGCTCAGACTTATGGTGTTGACTATGATGAGACTTATAGTCCTGTGGCAAAGATGACAACCATCACGACACTTATAGCTATTGCTGCATGTAAAGGTTGGAAGTTATGTCAACTTGATGTGAAAAATGCTTTTCTGAATGGTTATATTTCAGATGATGTGTTGATGGAGCAACATCAAGGGTTCAAAGATAAAAGGTATCCAGATCATGTGTGCAAGCTCAAGAGAGCTTTGTATGGCTTGAAGCAGGCCCCAAGGGCATGGAACTATAGACTTGTAAAGTTCTTGAAAGAACTTGGATTTCAGGTGTCTAAGGCAGATAGTAGCTTGCTTGTCAAAGCAAGTGATAATGGTTTCATATACATGTGCATATATGTTGATGATATAATCCTTACAGGTACAGATGAAGAAGGAATACAAAGACTCAAGAAGAAGATGGAAAAGGAATTCAAAATAAGTGACTTGGGAGACTTGTCATACTTCTTGGGCATGGAGATTACATATACTCAACATGGAGTATTTATGACCCAAGAAAGGTATTTGAAGAACTTGTTAATCAAGTTTAAAATGGATGATTGCAGGGTAGCACCTACACCAATGGAGGTGAATCACAAATTGAGTAAGTTTGGTGGTGAAGAGTTCAAGGACATGAGACAATATCAGAGTCTGATTGGTAGTCTTATCTATGCTACTTTAACTAGACCTGATTTATCATATGCAGTAGGGGTTTTGTCTCAATGCATGCATTGTCCTAGGAAAGAACATTGGATTGCAGGTCAAAGAGTGTTGAGGTACATTAAGGGTACACTCAATGAAGGTTTGTATTATGGGTTTACATCAGATACAAATATCAAAATCTATAGTGATGCAGATTGGGCAGGTAATCCAGATGATAGAATATCTACTTTTTGTTGGTGCAGATCAATCACCAATTGAAGATTTGAAGCAAAGAAGGTGGATACATTCACAAGAGTGAAGGATATGTACACATATGTACATTAGTTATGACATAGGTTACATATACTTATGTTTTGATAAAAGTTTGTACATAATTGCCTATAAATACTTTTGGAAAATGTCGGGGCATTATGAGAAGACAATGAGAGACTATGTATGAGCATAGGAATAGAGAAATAAGTGGTTGTAAAGGTCAGTAGATACATGAGATGTTAAGGGAAGTCTCTCTCTCACTTTTAGTTGTAGTCTTCTCCAGAAATGAAAGAAATCTTGCACCCGATCTTTTCGAGTCTGCTCCTTCTGTGGTAAATCATTTGTGAAATCCTTTTGAGGATATCTAAGTTGATAGTTGATGAGTTTGTGACCAAAATTTTAGAGTCTAATTGTAAACAGGTTAGGAGAATTATCTGTAGGAACATTCATATGTGTTGAGTGTTCACAGTCTCCTAAAACAGGCGCAGTTTTTGAGTTCAAAGAAATGAGTAGTGCTCAGTGCACAGTGTAAAGTTTTACACATGTGATAGCTCAAAATCTAAGTTGAGAGATAAGCTATCTACAGTCAAAAGGATTTGGCAAAACGGGTTCGACATTGTGAGAACCAAAGTTAAGAAGTTAGGGGTGTCAAATCGACTTCTCAGAAGTGCAGATTTGAACATAGGTAACTTGTGAAGTTGATTTCTCAAGTTATACTAAACCTTTTGAAGAACTTTAACTTGGAGGAGGTGCGCAATGTTTAGACGAAACTCCATACAAAATTTCATAGAAAACTTTAAAGGTTTGATAAGTCAATGAGAAGAAATTGTGCAGCAGACTTTCTGTGTTTCGTCTTCTTCACAGAATTTTTAACTTTTGATAATTTGGAGATTGGACCTCTAATTTGGTAAAGGTTTTGACTTACTCTTGGTATAGAGGTGTTCTAATCACAAGAGTAGGTTGTTCTTTTGGAGATTAACACTCTCCATCAGTGGTATCAGAGCAGGAGACATCAAAATCAAGAAAAGGAGGATCCCGACTGCTGCAGATTCAAGAATTTCAGCGATTGAAGAGCTAGAAGGTGAAAGTTTGAAGGCAAAGCTTGAGGAGGAGACCATACAACATCAAGAAGGACAGAAGGAGTCTAATTCGAAGTAAAGGTACACATATTGCTCATAAAGGTTGAAGTTTTCAATACACAGGAGGACACAAGATGGGAGATTCTCTTCAGATAGAGAAATTGGATAGGGAAAACTATCCTGCATGGTCAATGAGGATGGAAGCTCATCTTATGAGCAAAGATTTAATAGCCTACATCACAGGTGAAGAGGAGAAGCCAAGTTTCAGAGATCCTAGTGTCCCAACTAGGGAAGAGTTAGCAGATTTGAAAAATTGGATGAAGAAAGATGCTCAAGCTAGGAGCATTATATATATGGCAGTCAATGATTACTTGTTACCTCATATTCGAGGTCTTGAAAGTGCAACTGATATTTGGAATGCTTTGGAGGAGCATTTCCAGAATACTACAAAGTCAAGGAAGGCATCCTTATGGGCAGAGTTTACAACCTTCAAGAAGAAGGCTTCTCAATCTATTTCAGACTATGTAACAAGGATGAAGGACATTGCAGATGCATTAGGAGCTGTTGATGAAGACATTGAGGAGGATAAATTGGTAAGGCAAATTCTAACAGGTTTAAGAGGTGATGACAAATGGAAGCCATTCATTTTGTCTACAGAGTTATCACTTGATCATTTCACTCCTGATTTAAATCAATTGTTAGGTCATATGCTAACATTTGAGCAGGATGTTAAAGGAGATAGTGACAAGAGTGCAGGTCATGCAATGTACTCAAAGGACAAGAAGAAGAATAGCAAAGGAAAGCAACAAGCAGGTGAAGATGAAGGCACAACTAGTCAAGCCAACTTCCTAAGAGGAAGAGGAGGTGGCAAAGGAAGAGGAAGAGGCAGGAATAACAAAGATGGAGGCAAAGCTTGCTGGATTTGTGGTAAGACAAATCACTTAGCTAATGATTGTTGGCATAATACTCAGAATAATAATGGATACAGTCATAACTATAATGCAAGAGGAAGAGGTGGCAGAAACCAAAGAGGTAATTTCAAAGGCAGAGGTGGTAGGAGTTACTTTGGAAGAAATGCAGGAAGAGGTTTCCAAAGTCAACAATACAACAACACCTACTACAATTATGCTTCAGATCAAAAGGAGGATTCAACATTAATAATGAATGCTACTTGTGAAAGTGAGAGTGAAGATCAGAGAGTCTTCTACATTGACTCAGGGTGTAGCAATCACCTGAGTGGTAATATATCTTTGATGACTGATTTGGAGAATAAAGTTTTTAATCATGTTGTTCAAACAGGTGACAACACAAAGCACAATGTGAAGTCAATTGGATCAGTGAAGGCCAAGGATGGTAGTACCTTATTGAGTAAGGTCTTGTATGTTCCTACAATTCCTAAGAATTTGATAAGTGTAGGACAAATTGTGGAAAAAGGTTATGAAGTAAGGTTCACTAATGATGGAGTATATGTGGAAGACCCTAGTCAAGGGTATAAACAGATTGTTTCAGGGAAGAAAGAAGGAAGACTATTTACATTGAAGATTCAAGGCAATATTGGTCATGCTATGTTTACATATGGAGGACATAAGATCTCTGAGTTAGATCTTTGGCACAAGAGGCTTGGACATTTCAATGAAAGAGGTATTAAAGACATGATTAACAATGGTTCAGTGCTTGGTTTGCCTAATGTTGCAGGTCAACATATGACATACAGATGTGAGGCATGTCAATTAGGTAAGGCTCATAAGTCTTCCTACTCCAAGCATGGTTTTATGTACTCAGAGAAGCTTGAGTTGGTACACACAGATGTGTGGGGACCATCAAAGGATTACAGTATAAATGGATCAAGATATTATGTGATTTATGTTGATGATGCTACTAGATGGATCACTATTTATGTGATCAAAGATAAGTCAGAAGTGTTTAACACATTTAAACACTATCATGCATATGCAGAAAGAATTACAGGTCATAAGTTGAAGAGACTAAGGTCAGATGGAGGGGGAGAGTATTTCTCTAATGAGTTCAGTGATTACTTGTGGAATGCAGGTATAAAAAGGGAAGTTACTTGCAGGTACTCTCCTCAACAAAATGGTGTAGCAGAAAGGAGAAATAGAACACTTGTTGAGTTTGCAAGATCCATGATGAAGGAGAAAAATTGCCCTAATTATTTGTGGGCTGAGGTTGTAAATACAGCTACTTATTTGGTTAATAGATTACCATGTAAAGCCTTGCAGGGTATGACACCATATGAGGCTTGGTGGGGTAAGAAACCTACCTTGGATCATTGCAGAGTTTTTGGATGTGTGGCATATGCTTATGTGCCATCACAATTAAGGCACAAGTTGGAGCCTAAAGCTGAAAAATATGTTTTCATTGGTTATGATGACAAGCAAATGGGCTATAGATTGTGGAGTCCATCTACAAAGCAATTCATGGTTTCTAAAGATGTGACATTTGATGAGCAGAGCACTTGGTATGCAGGTACAATTAATATCAATACAGGTAATGAAGAAGAAGTGAGCCAAAGGAAAGGTAAATCAAAGGTTCAAATATTTGATGAGCAAGAGAATAATGAAGTGCAGGTTGAAGTGGAAGAAATACCAAGATTTGATCCTGAATATGAAGAACCAGAAACCTCAAGAAGTGGAGAGCTTAGGAGGTCTACAAGGAACAGATGGCAACCTACAAGGTATAGCTATGATACTTCATTTTTGGCCACAAAAGATTATGCTTATATGATAAATACAGATGAAGACCCTTCTACATATGAAGAGGCAAGAGGTAAGGAAAAATGGGAGAAAGCTATGCAGGAAGAATATGATGCATTGATGGAGAATCAAACATGGGATTTGGTTCCAAAACCAAATAGTCAGAAAATCATTGGATGCAAATGGGTTTACAAAACCAAGAGGTTTGCAGATGGAAGTGTGTCTAGATACAAAGCTAGACTTGTTGTCAAAGGGTTTGCTCAGACTTATGGTGTTGACTATGATGAGACTTATAGTCCTGTGGCAAAGATGACAACCATCAGGACACTTATAGCTATTGTTGCATGTAAAGGTTGGAAGTTATGTCAACTTGATGTGAAAAATGCGTTTCTGAATGGTTATATTTCAGATGATGTGTTCATGGAGCAACCTCAAGGGTTCAAAGATAAAAGGTATCCAGATCATGTATGCAAGCTCAAGAGAGCTTTGTATGGCTTGAAGCAGGCCCCAAGGGCATGGAACTATAGACTTGTAAAGTTCTTGAAAGAACTTGGATTTCAGGTGTCTAAGGCAGATAGTAGCTTGCTTGTCAAAGCAAGTGATAATGGTTTCATATACATGTGCATATATGTTGATGATATAATTCTTACAGGTACAGATGAAGAAGGAATACAAAGACTCAAGAAGCAAATAGAAAAGGAATTCAAAATAAGTGACTTGGGAGACTTGTCATACTTCTTGGGCATGGAGATTACATATACTCAACATGGAGTATTTGTGACCCAAGAAAGGTATTTGAAGAACTTGTTAATCAAGTTTAAAATGGATGATTGCAGGGTAGCACCTACACCAATGGAGGTGAATCACAAATTGAGTAAGTTTGGTGGTGAAGAGTTCAAGGACATGAGACAATATCAGAGTCTGATTGGTAGTCTTATCTATGCTACTTTAACTAGACCTGATTTATCATATGCAGTAGGGGTTTTGTCTCAATTCATGCATTGTCCTAGGAAAGAACATTGGATTGCAGGTCAAAGAGTGTTGAGGTACATTAAGGGTACACTCAATGAAGGTTTGTATTATGGGTTTACTTCAGATACAAATATCAAAATCTATAGTGATGCAGATTGGGCAGGTAATCCAGATGATAGAAGATCTACTTTTGGATACATGTGTTATGTGGGAGATAAACTTATCTCATGGTGTTCCAAGAAGCAACATACAGTTGCTTTGTCTTCTACAGAAGCAGAATACAAAGGCATGGTTGAAGCTGCAAAGGAAGTGATTTGGCTCAAGGCCTTAATGAAGAGTCTTGACATTGTGCATGGGATACCAATTTTATTTGGAGATAACATGAGTTCATTGTACTTAGCTGCTAATCCTGTTTTCCATGCCAGGACCAAACACATTGAGATTCAGTATCACTTTCTAAGAGAGAAAGTGATGGACAAGGAGATTGAAGTCATACATACTTCAACTAAAGATCAAATAGCTGATATGCTTACAAAGAGCTTGGATGGACCAAAGCTACAGAAGTTTAAAGATATGGCAGGTATAAAGAAGAAAGGAGAAACCTCAATTGATGATTGAGGGGGAGCTGTTGGTGCAGATCAATCACCAATTGAAGATTTGAAGCAAAGAAGGTGGATACATTCACAAGAGTGAAGGATATGTACACATATGTACATTAGTTATGACATAGGTTACATATACTTATGTTTTGATAAAAGTTTGTACATAATTGCCTATAAATACTTTTGGAAAATGTCGGGGCATTATGAGAAGACAATGAGAGACTATGTATGAGCATAGGAATAGAGAAATAAGTGGTTGTAAAGGTCAGTAGATACATGAGAAGTTAAGGGAAGTCTCTCTCTCACTTTCAGTTGTAGTCTTCTCCAGAAATGCAAGAAATCTTGCGCCCGATCTTTTCGAGTCTGCTCCTTCTGTGGTAAATCATTTGTGAAATCCTTTTGAGGATATCTAAGTTGATAGTTGATGAGTTTGTGACCAAAATTTTAGAGTCTAATTGTAAACAGGTTAGGAGAATTATCTGTAGGAACATTCATATGTGTTGAGTGTTCACAGTCTCCTAAAACAGGCGCAGTTTTCGAGTTCAAAGAAATGAGTAGTGCTCAGTGCACAGTGTAA
>CM035431.1:22280766-22290766 GCA_020310875.1 Ceratopteris richardii | reverse complement strand
ATAGATAGATAGATAGATAGATAGATAGATAGATAAATAGATAGAAAGATAGATAGATATATAGATAGATAGATAGATAGATAGATAGATAGATAGATAGATAGATAGATAGATAGATAGATAGATAGATAGATAGATAGATAGATAGATAGATAGGTAGATAGGTAGGTAGGTAGGTAGGTAGGTAGGTAGGTAGGAAGGTAGGTAGATAGATAGATAGATAGATAGATAGATAGATAGATAGATAGATAGATAGATAGATAGATAGATAGATAGATAGATAGATAGATAGATAGATAGATAGATAGATAGATAGATAGATAGAAAGATAGATAGATAGATAGATAGATAGATAGATAGATAGATAGATAGATAGATAGATAGATAGATAGATAGATAGATAGATAGATAGATAGATAGTTAGATCTATTAGGGCGCAAAACGGCCCAAAAAGGGCCGTGTAAGGATTTCAATTAGTTGTGCTTAATCGGGATTAAAGTTGTCAAATCCTTTAAGAAATTCCGTGTAAGTTCATTTAAAACGTATCTTATGCAAATTTTGAAGAGAGAGAAACTCGTATCATATAATCATGAAAAGTTTGTGTGATATCTTACGCCTCGAAGTTTGTGTGATATCTTACGCCTCAAAAGTTGAATTTTCCTCTTGTTCACGGACCTATATAATGTGTGTTGATGACGTTTTGCGCTTTTTTTCTCTACTTTTCATAGCAAGCCTGTTTCTCCCTTTCACGTCATTTTAGACACTTGCTGGCCATTTTTCATAGCAGACCATGGAGAATGTTAACCCAAATACTCTCGCTGAGCTTTCAAACAATCGAAATCATTGTAAAAAGTTCCATATCAACATTGCAGTTAGTCAGGAGTATGCGACGACAAGAAAAGTATTTCGAAGGGCTCTTCATCCTCTTGAAGTGGATGGATTGCGAAAGGAAGGCAAGAAACATATCGACATATGGACAGATGGATCTGTTTATCCAATTGATCCACAAATTGGAAGGTACCCCCCTTTTCATAATCTTCATGATCTGATTAGATTTGTGGGAGATGGTGAGGATGGTTTACGAGGCTATTGTTCAAGGCTCTGGGATATTTCAAGGAATTATGTACAATACATAAACTATTTACAAAACACACTACACCAGAAGAATTTACATATGAGGGAGCTAGAAAACAAATTATCCACTTTATCTTCTCAGTTAGAGTCTTTTAAAAAAATGAAAGAAACTCCTATAGGTTTGAGAATGCGGTCAAAACGAGTAAAACCTTTTTTAGATTTGACTGAAAAATCTGGCCAGAAAAAGAAAAGAATGAAAATTGTTAGAGATCATGTGACAAATGTGCTAGGTTTCAATATGTCGAGCAGTTTTGAGCGCATACATTTCTGTAATGAAATTTTGAGTCAAAACGATGTTTTAAGACTATTGAAACTAAATGAAAATACATGCTTGAAACGCTTTGTTTTTCAAAAACTCATGACAGAAATGAATCTTTTACTAGAACCATCTCAAATTCAAAATATTTGTGATAGTGTCGGAGTGAGTAGGAAAGGTTATAGAGCAATTTCAAAAGTTTGGTGTGAATTTTTAAAATTTAACAAAGTTTGAAGTTTTGGATTGCCTAGACCCCATCATGTAGGAAAGTTTCGGCTCTGCTTGAATAAGAAGATCACATCAGTATTTGGTGAATATAAACATATTCACGGTAACATGCCTTACGAAGTAGGAAAACAAAAGTTACATTTCACTTACAATGCATTTAACAACATATGGATAGATGTTATAAAACTTCAAACATACATGGTTCAGTTCTATAATGTAAAAGAGCATGAATGTTCTGGTCTATTGAAATTTGTAATCAAACTTGATGAAGCTGAGCTTAAAAAACATCAAAAGATGGAGAGAATAAGCATTGCACTGATGAACAAAGCTTTGGACTATAGCCTTGGGAAATTGGATACTCCATCTCTCAAAGTACAATCAGAAATGGAGTTATGGTGGGTTGGCTGTGCTCAAGTTCCATCTGAGAGCCATAAAACACTTAAATGGTTATTCTCACAGACAAACATTCCAAATGTTATCCAAGGGCATCATGCAGGAGAATTGTTGAATGTCAAAGACTACGGAAACTTTCAAGTTGAGTGGCATTTGAGTGGAGACCTAAAGACACTCAAATGCATGTTTGGTATAAGTGGGGGAGCAAATTCTAAATACCCTTGCTTGTACTGCATGCAAAGCCCAGGCACAAATGGATGGATTACTAGAGATGAGGGTGAAGAGGCTCCTTCTAGACAAAATGTTATTCTTCGTAACTACTCATCTTCTTCAATGATTTGGGATCCCATACTTCCAATAGCATTGACAAATGTACACATATGTACACTACATGCAGAGTTAAGAATCATTGACAAGTTGGTCCGTCTTCACTTGGATTATGCATATTCTATCAAGCCTACAACTCTTGCAGATGAATGCATAAAAAAATGTGAATGTCTTCTTTCAGAAATGGGGTTTCATGGTGGTGATGTTCATCTAAGAAAAAATCCAAAGCTTTCACAAAATACAGGTGATGTTTTACAGGATGTCTCAATGGGAGGTGCAAAAGCAAGGAGATTCTTCAGCAACCATGATGGCAAACAACTTAATGCCATGTGGAATTCATGGAAAACATTTTGTGAGGTCACGACTAATGTAAAAAGCAAACCAGAAATAGCAAAAAAGAGAATGGAGGTGTGGGTCAAACTAGATAATCTTTTAAAGATCATGAGGCAGCAGGTAACATCAAAAAGTTATGTGACAGATTTCAGAAAGGCGACCACAGAGCTTATAGAAACCATCATAGAGGCATGGGGTGCCAAAGACATAACATACTACTTGGTGAGCTCCAAAGATATTTTATTCAATTTATTTATTTTTAATTGAAATAAAGATCTAATGAAATTCTTCTGCTTTCCAGCATATTCTTCTTGTGCATGGTGCATTCTTTGCAGAAAAAGAACCACTTGCCATGTGGAACACCCAAGGCATGGAAAAATCTCATTATCAAGCAAGGACAAGCTTCTTTAGGTGTACAAGGAAAGGAGGAGGAGTAACAAAGAGCAATGCCTTCAGAGAGCTTTTTGATTGGTTCTTTAGAAGACAATTACAAAGGACCTCATGCCAAATATAATCAAAAGGATATGGCTATCTCCAGACAAATCATGTATCAATATCACAAACTGAAAAAGACCACATTTCAAACAGAGCTTTAATATTTGCAATGTCTTTTATTTCTTTGAGAAATAAAAGATGTCATGTATGTACATTTCATGATGTATTTTGCTTTGAAAAGAAATATTTCTACTACCATCAGATGACTTTGACTAGAGAATCAATAACAATTACACCAAAAAAAATTGCAATGTCTTATATCACATTGGGCAATTTCTGTATATGTACATTTGTTGAGATATAGAATTTGAAAAAATCAAGTCATTCCTTGAGCCTTTTTAAAGAGCTTGGCTCTGGCAAATCACCTCTATATCTCAGGAACTCTTTTCTCCTGTATCCAGCAATGCTTTTTAAATCTGACACCCCTACAGCCATTGCATAGCTTGAATAACAAAGAAAGTACCCTGCCCTTGAAGCATTGAGTCCTAGGGCATATCCAAAAATTCTGAATGCAGTTGCTCTTTCAAGTAGTAAAACTCTGAAAGCATTAAAGGGTATTGGAGTAGAACCCATGTATTTTGATAGAGTCCTCAAGCAGAACAATGCAAAGTCTGGCTCCTCACTATAGTGCTTGTGAATAACACAAAAAGTGTCTGGGTTCAACTTTGGAAGATAGTGGATAATAGAATGAAGACCCACCTTTGCTTTTCCTTTCTCTTCTAAGGCTTTTCTTGTTCCCTTGCCCCTGCCAAGGTAATTGTCTTCATCCAATAAAGTTAACTGTGATAAAAATGAAAAACATGGTTAGATGAAGTGCAAGCACACTTTACGAAACATGTGAAGTAACTTGAAACTATTAGAAAGAAAAGCAAGAGACACGACTGATGCAAGCGATAAGGGTCTTCAGAGAAATTCAGACAGTCGTTATCGCTTGCATCGGTCGTCATCAATATCTATTTGCAAACTGCCTAGAAACATCTAATGTTTGATAAATGAGGGGAATTCCCACAAGCAAGACATGTATTATCATTGCTGCATGCAACTCCTAGACACAACCGATACAAGCGATAAGGCCCAGCGAAAAATATCCGATGGGCCTAATTGCTTGCATTGGTCGTGATCCATTTCTGACACTTCGAATGGAGAACTTGGACAAATCTGATACAAGAAAGAGATTTTGCATTGGTCCCATGTCATATCCTTAACCTAAAGACACGACTGATGCAAGTGAGAAGGGTCTTCAGAGAAATTCAGACAGTCGTTATCGCTTGCATCGGTCGTCATCAATATCTATTTGCAAACTGCCTAGAAACATCTAATGTTTGATAAATGAGGGGAATTCCCACAAGCAAGACATGTATAATCATTGCTGCATGCAACTCCTAGACACGACCGATACAAGCGATAAGGCCCAGCGGAAAATATCCGATGGGCCTAATCGCTTGCATCGGTCGTGATCCATTTCTGACACTTCGAATGGAGAACTTGGACAAATCTGATACAAGAAAGAGATTTTGCATTGGTCCCATCTCATATCCTTAACCTAAAGTTCTTGAGAATATAGTTAACTGTATACCTTGACGTCATCTTCCTCAAGTCCAAACACGACCGATGCAAGCGATGAGGCCCGACGGAAAATATCTGATGGGCCTTGTCGCTTGCATCAGTCGTGATCGACTTCTGACACTTCTAATGGAGAACTTGGACAAACTGACACAAGATAGAGATTTTGCATCAAGCCCATCTCATCTCCTTTGCCTTTAAATCATGAGAATATATTTTACTACATACTTGACCTCATCTTCCTCTTCAAGTCCGAACACGACCGATACAAGCGATAAGGCCCAACGGGGATTATCCGTTAGGTTGTATCGCTTGCATCAGTCGTGGTCATTTTCTCACTTAAAAATGGAGATCTCAGACAAAAACTTTAATTTATAGAATATATCAAACAACATACCTTGACCTCATCTTCCTCCTCAATGAGCTCTTTTGAGTCAATACAAATTGTTCCTTTGTCCTCAGCGACATCCAAGAATGAATAGCCGCGTCCAAACGAGTATATTCCAAGTTGCTTCTGATGCTCATCAAACTCTTCATCAGCAAGTTTTGGCTTCTCTAAGATAGCTTTCTCAAAGCATTTTGAAAGAGCTTGTGATGAATCTTTGAATTTTTCATTAGACAAATCCAAATCAAGACGCAAAAATTCCTCTCTTCTTTCTCCTTTCTTATTGATGAATCTCCTTGCAACTTCTTCTGCCTCAGCTATAGCTGCAAGACAGTAGTCCTCCCTTAGATTGAAAAGTTCTTGAATGTAAAATAGAGGTATGAAGTCTTTCCCAGAGATAAAGTAAAAAGGTAGATTTGGGAGAAGTAGGGACTTCTCAGACACTTGAACTTCTTCAATTGGCTCCCTTATTGCAGTCTCTGCTTTAAAAGTGGCCACATCAAAATCTTTGACCTGCTCTTCTTCTGCTTGGAGATTGATCTCCTCAACAATCTCCATGACACCTTTCATAGTTTTTGAGCTAGCCTCAAGTGCCAGCTCTAAGCAAGGCTCGTCTTCATCATGAACATTTTCCTCCCTTTCAACTGAGATATGATCAAGCCATATCAAGAAAGCAATGTTTAAAGGGAGCAAGCAGCAGTCCTTTTCATGCTCTGGGCATAAATCAAGCTTCCCTGGCAAAGGGGATATCCTTTTGCATTTTCTTGTGATTTTAGCCCTATCTATTGGATCCTTCCCAAAGATGTGAGGATGGACATAGGTTTTCTGAGAAATAGAAAGGATCCTCCCATTGACCAACCCCAAGAAAATCTCCCACTCATCCTTAAGAAAACTTTTCGAGTTCTCTAAGAGTTTTTCAAAATCAATTTCGGGGTTGAATATGGTCATTGCATCAGGAAAATAATCTACACTTAAACCCTCTTGAACCATGACATCAAGAAGTTTCTCTGATGGAGAGACACCAAGGATCTCATTCATTCCCTCCATCTAAGCTGCAGCTTCTCTTGTATGTCTATTAGGAGAACACAACCGATGCAAGCGACTAGAGCGAGTCAACGTAGGTCAAACGGCGAAAATCGCTTGTATCGGTGGTGTCGGCGACGAAAGAAAAATACACATGTAGGTGAGACAAATTCTCTGAAGGTTGAAAGTTTGAGTTTGTGAAGAAATAGGTATTTATAGGCGAGGAGGGAAGAAACGGTCAAATGAGGTGGACCAATCATAGAGTGCCACGTGGCAAAGTGTACGTTTCTCGATGCAACAGATAGATGACATGGATCAATCAAATCATGCCACATGGAAAAAGACGTTGGAATTCGCAACGGGTATCTGACGTGGACCAATCGGGGCATGCCACGTGGCACAACGGTCAACTCAGTTTTGGGACCTATTTAAGCTTCCCTATTCATTTGCTTCATTTTTTTTTGTCAACACTTGCCAAGCGTGGAGGTTCCATTGCCACCAAGTTTTTTGGCTACTTCACAATTTCTATAGAGAGCGCTCTCTCCGTAAGGTAATGTGGACACGACCGATGCAAGCGATTAGGGACATCCGAGATTTTTGGATAACCCTAATCGCTTGGATCGGTCATGTTTTTTAAATAGCATCGAGTCCTTGATCATACCTTGCAATTTTGGTTTCTTTTGTGTTGCTTAAGTATAACGCATTGTTACCTTTATTTTAACTTCTATTTATTGAAATATGATGATGAATTCAGGGACGAACGATGCAAGCGATGCGTGACATCCGGGCATTTACGGATGACTCTTATCGCTTGGATCGGTCGTGTCTCTAGTGAGACAAGTTCTCTGAAGGTTGAAAGTTTGAGTTTGTGAAGGAAGTAGCTTTCTATAGGTGAGGAGGGAAGAAACGATTGAATGAGGTGGACCAATCATAGAGTGCCACGTGGTAAAGTGTACGTTCCCCGATGCAACGGATAGATGATGTGGATCAATCAAATCATGCCAAAAGATGTTGGAATTTGCAACGGGTATCTGACATGGACCAATCGGGGCATGCCACGTGGCACAATGATCAACTCAGTTTTGGGACCTATTTAAGCTTCCCTATTCATTTCCTTCATTTTTTTCTGTCAACACTTGCCAAGCGTCGAGGTTCCATTGCCATCACGTTTTTAGGCTACTTCACAATTTCTATAGAGAGCGCTCTCTACGTAAGGTAATGTGGACACGACCGATGCAAGCGATTAGGGACATCCGAGATTTTTGGATAACCCTAATCGCTTGGATCGGTCATGTTTTTTAATATCATCGAGTCCTTGATCATAGCTTGCAAATTTTGGTTTCCTTTGCTATGCTTGAGTATAACGCATTGTTACCTTTATTTTTACTACTATTTATTGAAATATGATGATGAATTCAGGGACGACCGATGCAAGCGATGAGGGACGTCCGGGCATTTACGGATAACTCTTATCGCTTGGATCAGTCGTGTCTCTTACAGTGGAATGAGTCATTGATTATAGTTTTCCAATTATCTTTTTCTTAGTGGTAATTGAGTATTTTGCATTGTAAGATATATTTTATTGATATTTGATGATAAATTTAAAGACGACCGATGCAAGCGATCAGGGACATCCGAGCATTTCCGGATGACTACTATCGCTTGCATCGGTCGTGCCTCTGATAGTGGAAAGAGTCATTCATTATAGTTTTCCAATTATCTTTTTCTTAGTGATAATTGAGTATTTTGAATTGTAAGGTATATTTCATTGATATTTGATGATAAATTTGAAGACGACCGATGCAAGCGATCAGGGACATCCGGGCATTTCCGGATGACTGCTATCGCTTGCATCGGTCGTGCCTCTGATAGTGGAAAGAGTCATTGATTATAGTTTTCCAATTATCTTTTTCTTAGTGATAATTGAGTATTTTGCATTGTAAGATATTATTTATTGATATTTGATGATTAATTTAAAGACGACCGATGCAAGCGATCAGGGACATCCGGGCATTTCCGGATGACTGTTATCGCTTGCATCGGTCGTGCCTCTGATAGTGGAAAGAGTCATTGATCATAGGTTTTTGAGAGTAAGTTTTGACAGTGGAAAGAGTCAGTGATCATAGTTTTTTGAGAGTAATATTCCACTTTTCCTAATTCCTTGCCTAAAGACTGATTTTTTGCAGAGTATGGCTAGAACCAAAAAGACAGCAAGGAAGTTGTACCCTGAGGGTCAGGACAAAAATGCCCAAGGGGAAAATGTCCAGGAGCAAAATTCCCAGAAGGTTCAAGCCAATGTGCCAGTATCTTCAAAAAAAAGGGTCAAGTACCATGTAAAGTCCTTGAGGGAAATTAGAAGAGCTCAAAAGTCTGTGGGATTGTTGATCCCAAGACTTCCATTTATGAGAGTTGTCAAGTAGATCTCAGCCAACCTCTGTTCTTTGATGAAGACCTCATCCTTTGTCAATGTGAGGTGGCAAACTCAAGCACTGCTATGCCTGCAAGAAGCTGCAGAGGACTTTGCTATTGATTTTATGAATGATGCCTACTTATGTGCTGCTCATTCTCATAGGGTAACACTAATGGCGAAGGATTATGTTATTGTTTCAAGAATAAGATATAAGTTTGATAAAGCTCTGGTTCCTATTGATCACCACGATAAAAAATTCTTCGATATTTTAAATATACCTCCAGCTCGAGCACCTAAAACAACAGTTGTCATTGAAGAGATCAACGCTCAAGTCACTCATGATCATGAAACTAGAACTGCAGCAAATAGTGAGGAGGAGAGGAAAAAGCAGGGATTATTTACAGAGGAAAGTGCCATCTTAACCCAGATTCAAAAGTTACAGAAAGCAAATAAAGAGCTCCTCAAGAAAGGAGATGGGCAGGTAATAGTTAATGTTGCAATGCCATGGCAAAATGAATTGTTTCTTGACATTAGACCTGAAGACAACAAAATGTTGAGGGAGCTTCATGTTGAAATATCAGATAGTGTGGTCAACATTTCACTCAGGTATATCTAGAGGCCTTAAAATGCTTTTGTTTTGCATAATTTCCTAGTTCCTTAACTGCATTTTTATTTCTTGATTTTTAGGGTTCTTCTTCAACAATGTGAGGAAGCGGTTCAAAGAAAAGTATTTATTTTAGATCCTCTGGTGACACAGTGTTTTTTGCATAAACATGGAGATGCCAAGTCCTTTCTACAGGATTTTACAGAAGAAGTAGAATGTGTTATTTACCCATATATTGAAAAGTAAGTATTCATCTTCATTTTGGAAACATATTTGTTTCATTTAAGAAAGTATATTTACATGCAACTCATTGATAGGGGCCATTGGAGTTTGATTATTGTGGACTTCAATGCATATCAAGCTCTTTTCCTCAATTCTCTTCCATCACAGCATGGGAATTGCAAAGTGTAAGTTACTATACATTTTGTTGTTCTCTATTTTAAAGCCATGCCATCCGTTTTGATTTTCACTTTACAATGCAATGCTGCAAAGCTTCTCAAGATGCATATTGATCAGAATTTTCCAGGAATAGCTAAAATGAATGAACAAAAGCAATTTGGATACAGCCAAATTCATGTGCCATTGCAGAGAGACTCAACATCATGTGGCTGGAGAGTGATTGCAAATGCTGTAAGATTCTTGGAAAGAAGGTTCCACAGTTCTTAATTGAATTTATCAGACTACCCAGATGCATGGATCATCTTGATCAGAGAGAGAGAGAGCAATAAATAGTATCATGAAACATGCAATCTGCCCATATGATCCAGACTCACCTCCACCCCCTCCACCTGATAAAAAACAGTCTGAAGATAAAACGAAAGGGCTTCCTCTTCACTCACCACTAAAGCA
>CM035431.1:22248266-22275766 GCA_020310875.1 Ceratopteris richardii | reverse complement strand
GAGAAAAGCTTGCTGGAGTGAAGTGAGGTATGTGCTTGACTTGCAGTTCTGAGCATTCATCTAGCTCATGTTGTAGACATTGTTTCTCCTTGTGTAAGCATCCATTTGAAGTGAAATTTGTTGTGTTGGAAAGCTCTTGGTGTCTACTACAGGTCTACAAAATCTCATTGGAGTTCTCTGCATAAGCTCTGAGTAAGAGCATTTGTGGTGTGCAAAGGTCAAAGAAGGATACCTGTGGAGGTCATTCACGCTTCGTCGTTGCTTAGGGGTTGAGATACTTCCCCCATCAGTGGTATCAGAGCATTTGGGCATCTTGGAGGTATCACATACAAGCAAGAAGACCTCTTGGAGTTGGTGGTTGAAGATTTGCATCAACAAAAGCTTCTTGGAGGTAGCTCACATCAAGGGGGGGCTATTCTACTCAAATTTGCAAGAGCACAATGTGTCCATCTAAGGAAAGCTTTGGATTGAGGTAACCTCAGAGCCTCATTTTCATTTTACACACATTGGAGCATTAGCCACGGGCTAGGTCAAGTATCAAAGACTAGATATGGGAGACTTCAACACTCAAATTGAAAAGCTAGACAAAGGTAACTATCAACCATGGAGATTTAGGGTCTCCAACTATCTTATGGGCAAGGGCCTTTGGGGGTTGATTAGTGGAAGTGAACCAAGACCTAGGTTGGATGAGAATCCAACCAATGACCAGAGAAGGGCCTTTAGGGAATGGAATGAAAGAGACAAGAGGGTTATCTTTATTCTTTCCCAACACATTAGCAATAGCATGATCGGCCATATCCAAGACTTGGATTCAAGCATGAAGGGAGACACTTGAAAGGCTTTATTCAACAAGCACCAAAGCAAGGAAGATCCAACTCAAGAATGAGCTCAATGATGGAGAGTGTTAATCTCCAAAAGAACAACCTACTCTTGAATTTAGACCACCTCTATATCAAGAGTAAGTCAAAACCTTTACTAATTTATAGGTCCAATCTCCAAATTATCAAATCTGAGAAAATGTGTGAAGAAGATGAAACACAGAAAAGTCTGCTGCAGAATTTCTTCACATTGACTTATCAAATGAGTAAAGTTTTTGATGAAACTTTGTACTTATCTTCTCCTAGAGATTGCGCATCACCTCCAAGTTGAATCACTTGAAAAGCTTTAGTATAACTTGAGAAATTGTCTTCACAAGTTACCTATGTCTGAATCTGCACTTCTGAGAAGTCGATTTAGACACCCCTAACTTCTTAACTTTAGTTCTCACAATATCTAACCCGTTTTGCCAAATGCTTTTAGCCACGAGTAGATCACCTTCCAACTTAAAGATTAAGTGCTTGCTTGCACAAAACTTTAAACTATGGAGTGAGCACTGATCAAAAGATTAAACATGAAATTTGCGCCTGTTTCAGAGAACTGTAGACACTCAACACATATGAATGTTCCTACTCACAATTCTCCTAGCCTGTTTGCAATTAGACTCTGAAATTCAGGTCACAGGCTCATTAACTAACAACTTAGATATCCTCAAAAGGATTTCACAATTGATTAAACACAGAAGGAGCAGACGCGGAAAGATCGGGCGCAAAATTTCTTCATTAACTCAGAAATTTACAACTGAGTGATGAGAGCTAACTCAACTAACTTTTCTCTATCTCTTGACTCCTAACTTCCTCAATCTTGGCTTCTACATATGCTCTCATATGCTCTCATATGCTCTCATATCTGCCCCGACTCTTCTCAAAGTATTTATAGATAATTTGTACAAGATTCTTACTCAAACAAAGATCTGAGTCACCTATGACTATACTAATGTACATATGTGTACACTTCTCTTATCCTCTGAATATGTCTTTCTTCCAAGCTTCAATGGTTGATCATTCCTTCACTCTTTAACCTTCCAAGTCTTCAATTGGTGATTGGTCTGCACCAACAGCTCCCCCTCAATCATCAATTGAGGTCTTCTCTTTTCTTCTTTATACCTGCCATGTCTTTAAACTTCTGTAGCTTTGGTCCATCCAAGCCTTTTGTAAGCATATCAGCTATCTGATCTTTTGTTGAAGTATGTATGACTTCAATCTCCTTGTCCATCACTTTCTCTCTTAGAAAATGATACTGAATCTCAATGTGTTTGGTCCTGGCATGAAAAACAGGATTAGCAGCTAAATACAATGAACTCATGTTATCTCCATATATGATTGGTACTCCATGCATAATGTCAAGACTCTTCATCAAGGTCTTGAGCCAAATCACTTCCTTTGCAGCTTCAACCATGCCTTTATACTCTGCTTCTGTAGAAGATAAAGCAACTGTATGTTGCTTCTTGGAACACCATGAGACAAGTTTATCTCCCACATAACACATATATCCAAATGTAGATCTTCTATCATCTGGATTACCTGCCCAATCTGCATCACTATAAATTTTGATATTTGTATCTGAGGTAAATCCATAATACAAACCTTCATTGAGTGTACCCTTAATGTACCTCAACACCCTTTGTCCTGCAATCCAATGTTCTTTCCTTGGGCAATGCATAAATTGAGACAAAACCCCTACTGCATATGATAAATCAGGTCTAGTTAGAGTAGCATAGATAAGGCTACCAACCAAACTCTGATATTGTCTCATGTCCTTGAATTCTTCACCTCCATACTTACTCAATTTGTGATTCACCTCCATTGGTGTAGGTGCTACCCTGCAATCATCCATTTTAAACTTGATTAACAAGTTCTTCAAATACCTTTCTTGGGTCACAAATACTCCATGTTGAGTATATGTTATCTCCATGCCCAAGAAGTATGATAAGTCTCCCAAGTCACTTATCTTGAACTCCTTTTCCATTTGCCTTTTGAGCCTTTGTATTCCTTCTCCATCTGTACCTGTAAGAATTATATCATCAACATATATGCACATGTATATGAAACCATTTTCACTTGCCTTAACAAGCAAGCTACTATCAGCTTTAGACACTTGAAATCCAAGTTCTTTTAGGAACTTCACAAGTCTATAGTTCCATGCCCTTGGGGCCTGCTTCAATCCATACAAAGCTCTCTTGAGCTTGCACACATGATCTGGATACTTTTTATCTCTGAACCCTTGAGGTTGCTCCATAAATACATCATCTGAAATATAACCATTCAAAAAGGCATTTTTCACATCAAGTTGACATAGCTTCCAACCTTTACATGCAGCAATAGCAATAAGTGTCCTTATAGTTGTCATTTTTGCCACAGGACTATAGGTCTCATCATAATCAATACCATATGTCTGAGCAAAGCCTTTGACCACAAGTCTAGCTTTGTACCTAGATACACTTCCATCTGCAAACCTTTTTGTCTTGTAGACCCACTTGCATCCAATAATCTTCTGACTATTTGGTTTAGGAACCAAATCCCAAGTTTGATTCTCCAATAGTGCATCATATTCTTCCTGCATAGCACTCTCCCATTTTTCCTTACCTTTTGCCTCTTCATATGTAGAAGGGTCTTCATCTGTATTCACCATGTAAGCATAATCTTTTGTGGCTAAAAATGAAGTATCATAACTATACCTTGTAGGTTGCCACCTATTTCTTGTAGACCTTCTGAGTTCTCCACTCCTTGAGGTTTCTGGTTCTTCACATTCAGGATCAAATCTTGGTGTCTCTTCCACTTCAACCTGCACTTCATTATTCTCTTGCTCATCAAATATTTGAACTTTTGATTTACCTTTTCTTTGACTCACTTCTTCTTCATCATCTGTATTGATGTTGATTGTACCTGCATACCAAGTGCTTTGTTCATCAAATGTAACATCCTTAGAAACCATAAATTGCTTTGTTGATGGACTCCACAATCTATAGCCCATCTGCTTGTCATCATAGCCAATAAAAACATACTTTTCAGCTTTGGGTTCCAATTTGTGTCTTAATTGTGATGGCACATATGCATATGCCACACACCCAAATACTCTGCAATGATCTAAGGTAGGTCTCTTACCCCACCAAGCCTCATATGGTGTCATACCCTGCAAGGCTTTACATGGTAACCTATTGACCAAGTAAGTGGCTGTATTTACAGCCTCAGCCCACAAGTAATTAGGGCAACTTTTCTCCTTCATCATAGATCTTGCAAATTCAACAAGAGTTCTATTTCTCCTTTCTGCAACACCATTTTGTTGAGGAGAGTACCTGCAAGTAACTTCCCTTTTTATACCTGCATTCCATAAATAATCACTGAACTCATTAGAGAAATACTCTCCCCCTCCATCTGACCTTAGTCTCTTCAACTTATGACCTGTAATTCTTTCTGCATATGCATGATAGTGTTTAAATGTATTAAACACTTCTGACTTATCTTTGATCACATAAATAGTGATCCACCTAGTAGCATCATCAACCTAAATCACATAATACCTTGATCCATTTATACTGAAATCTTTTGATGGTCCCCACACATCTGTGTGTACCAACTCAAGCTTCTCTGAGTGCATAAAACCATGCTTGGAATATGAATGTTTATGAGCCTTACCTAATTGACATGCCTCACATTTGTATGTCATATGTTGACCTGCAACATTAGGCAATCCAAGCACTGAACCATTGTTAACCATATCTTTAACACCTCTCTCATTGAAATGTCCAAGCCTCTTGTGCCAAAGATCTAACTCAGAGATTTTGTGACCTCCATATGTGAACATAGCATGACCAAAGTTGCCTTGAATCTTCAATGTAAATAGTCTTCCTTCCTTTTTTCCTGAAACAATCTGTTTATACCCTTGGCTAGGGTCTTCCACATATACTCCATCATTAGTGAACCTTACTTCATATCCCTTTTCAACAATTTGACCTACACTTATCAAATTCTTAGGGATTGTAGGAACATACAAGACCTTACTCAATAAGGTGCTTCCATCCTTGGCCTTCACTGATCCAATTGACTTCACATTGTGCTTTGTGTTGTCACCTGTTTGAACAACATGATTAAAAACTTTACTTTCCAAATCAGTCATCAAAGATATGTTACCACTCAGGTGATTGCTACACCCTGAGTCAATGTAGAAGACTCTTTGATCTTCACTCTGCCTTTCACAAGTTGCATTCATTATCAATGTTGAATCTTCTTTTTGATCTGAAGCATAATTGTAGTAGGTGTTGTTGTATTGTTGACTTTGGAATCCTCTACCTGCATTTCTTCCAAAGTAATTCCTTCCACCTCTACCTCTGTAATTACCTCTTTGATTTCTGCCACCTCTTCCTCTTGAATTATAATTTTGATTGTATCCACCATTATTCTGATTATTATGCCAACAATCATTAGCTAAGTGATTTGTCTTACCACAAATCCAACAAGCTTTGCCTCCATCTTTGTTGTTCCTGCCTCTTCCTCTACCTTTGCCACCTCCTCTTCCTCTTAGGAAGTTAGCTTGAGTAGTTGTTCCTTCATCTTCACCTGCTTGTTGTTTTCCTTTGCTATTCTTCTTCTTGTCCTTTGAGTACATTGCATGTCCTGTACTCTTGTCACCATCTCCTTTAACATCCTGCTCAAATGTTAGCATATGACCTAACAATTGATTTAAATCAGGAGTGAAATGGTCAAGTGATAGTTCTGTAGACAAAATAAATGGCTTCCATTTGTCATCACCTCTCAACCCTGTAAGGATTTGCCTTACCAATTTATCTTCCTCAATGTCTTCATCAACAGCTCCTAAAGCATCTGCAATATCTTTCATCCTTGTTACATAGTCTGAGATGGATTGAGAGGCCTTCTTCTTGAAGGTAGTAAACTCTGCCCATAAGGATGCCTTCCTTGACTTTGTAGTGTTCTGGAAATGCTCCTCCAAAGCATTCCATATGTCAGTAGCACTTTCAAGACCTCTAATATGAGGTAACAAGTAATCATTGACTCCCATATAGATAATGCTCCTAGCTTGAGCATCTTTCTTCATCCAATTTTTCAGATCTGCTAACTCTTCCCTAGTTGGAACACTAGGATCTCTGAACTGTGGCTTCTCTTCTTCTCCTGTGATGTAAGCAATTAAATCTTTGCTCATAAGATGAGCTTCCATCCTCATTGACCATGCAGGATAGTTTTCCCTATCCAATTTCTCTATCTGTAGAGCATCTCCCATCTTGTATCCACCTGTGTATTGAAAACTTCAAGCTTTACAAGCAATGTATGTACCTTTACTTCAAGTTAGACTCCTTTTGCCTTTCTTGATGTCGAGTAGACTTCTTCTCAGGCTTTTGACTCCAAGCTTTCACTTCTTAGTTCTTCAAATGTTGAACTTCTTGAATCTGCAGCAGTCGGGACCTTCCTTTCCTTGATTTTGATGTCTCCTGCTCTGATACCACTGATGGAGAGTGTTAATCTCCAAAAGAACAACCTACTCTTGAATTTAGACCACCTCTATATCAAGAGTAAGTCAAAACCTTTACTAATTTATAGGTCCAATCTCCAAATTATCAAATCTGAGAAAATGTGTGAAGAAGATGAAACACAGAAAAGTCTGCTGCAGAATTTCTTCACATTGACTTATCAAATGAGTAAAGTTTTTGATGAAACTTTGTACTTATCTTCTCCTAGAGATTGCGCATCACCTCCAAGTTGAATCACTTGAAAAGCTTTAGTATAACTTGAGAAATTGTCTTCACAAGTTACCTATGTCTGAATCTGCACTTCTGAGAAGTCGATTTAGACACCCCTAACTTCTTAACTTTAGTTCTCACAATATCTAACCCGTTTTGCCAAATGCTTTTAGCCACGAGTAGATCACCTTCCAACTTAAAGATTAAGTGCTTGCTTGCACAAAACTTTAAACTATGGAGTGAGCACTGATCAAAAGATTAAACACGAAATTTGCGCCTGTTTCAGAGAACTGTAGACACTCAACACATATGAATGTTCCTACTCACAATTCTCCTAGCCTGTTTGCAATTAGACTCTGAAATTCAGGTCACAGGCTCATTAACTAACAACTTAGATATCCTCAAAAGGATTTCACAATTGATTAAACACAGAAGGAGCAGACGCGGAAAGATCGGGAGCAAAATTTCTTCATTAACTCAGAAATTTACAACTGAGTGATGAGAGCTAACTCAACTAACTTTTCTCTATCTCTTGACTCCTAACTTCCTCAATCTTGGCTTCTACATATGCTCTCATATGCTCTCATATGCTCTCATATCTGCCCCGACTCTTCTCAAAGTATTTATAGATAATTTGTACAAGATTCTTACTCAAACAAAGATCTGAGTCACCTATGACTATACTAATGTACATATGTGTACACTTCTCTTATCCTCTGAATATGTCTTTCTTCCAAGCTTCAATGGTTGATCATTCCTTCACTCTTTAACCTTCCAAGTCTTCAATTGGTGATTGGTCTGCACCAACACTCAACAACCTTAGGAAGAGCTCAGGGAGTAGCATAAATGACTACATACTTAAGGTCAAGGAGTTATCAGATGCATTGGGATCCATTGGAAGCCACGTAGACGATGACGATCTAATGGCTTATACTCTCAATCGTTTGAGAGATGATGAGAAGTGGAAACCCTTTACCACTTCAGTTTATGTAAGGGATAATCTTCCCGATTTTGAGCAATTGGCTGCTCTCATGGTCACCGAAGAAATGAACATAGGTGGAAGTTCAACTAAAAGCAAGGATGCACAAGTTTTCTATGGAGGTAATCAAAGGGGCAAAGGAAGACGAGGACAAGGAAGGGGCAAAGGAAGGTTTGGAGGAAGGCAAGGCCACTCAAGCAATCAAGGACATGACCAAGGCGCCTCATCACAAAGAGGGAGAGGAAGAATGTTGGAAGCAGCCAGAGGCACAGACGACACGGAAGCATGTAACGACAGAGCAGGGAGCCAGTCGAATCGTTTTTCAAATAATTATGTTTTCAAATACTTTCCAAAAACCTCCAACAGTGATTTTTATCACTATTGTAACATATGTAACATAGAAAACCCCATTTTGTAATCCATAGCTCCATTTTGTGCAAGCCGAGGAGTCCTCGAGCTTGAGGAGCTTAGGTAGAATGCGCGTACCAGTTTTCATTATTTTTAGATATTGTTTACCCTTCCAAATAGCATCGAGGACCTAATTTTTAACTATGCCGGTCACTAGATGTGAAACCGGTCAAAACTAGTCTAGAAACTATAAAAAGACCTAGAGAGCTCATTTTTGAGGTTAGCTTGTTTGAGGTTAGAGTTCTTTTGAGCTTGTAATAGTGTTCTTGAGTAATAGAGCTAATTTCCCACCTTCCATTGTGTCTTGCTTGTCTCTTCGTAGTGTGTGTGTATGTGTGTGTGCATTTCTATGCTTCTCACCTTCACTCTCACTTCATCTCACATTCACGATCTTCATATCACTCCTATCTCTTCCGCGGATTGACATTAAGGAGGTGGAGCTTCTTAACGTGGTTCTCACCATTGTGCTAGAGCAACACCAAATTTGGCGCCGTTGCCGGGGATCGAGTCTAGGACGAATGTGTGATGGTAAGAGTATAGCAAGAAGTGGCGTTGGAAGGTAAAAATTTCAGTTTTTGTTGTTGTTTTTACTTAGTTTTTAGTGTTTTTCACCTCCCCCACACTCCATCTTCATCACCGCATCATCATCTTCATCTCCAAAAAAATCAGAAAATTCACCATATCCACCCATTCTCCTCATTTCCCCTCATTTGTGCATGCGAGAGAGTGAGAGAGAACTTTTGTGCTTGTGTGTACTTTGGTTTTCTTGAGTTTTCTTGCAGGTACAGAGCTCCAGTGCATTAGGAAAGCTTGGAAAAGGTAAAATTTTCAGTTTCTGTCAAAAATTTCCGACTGTGTCAGACCATCGCGATGGTCTGCAAAGTTTGGAATTTGGAGAAGGCGACCACACCAGCGTGTAGGCGACACCAGCGCCTCTAGGAATCCACAGCTGCATTCACAAAATTTGCATTTTGGTGGACCATCGCGACGGTCTCTGACCATCGCGATTGTGTCACACCATCGCGATTGGCTCACGCCATCGCGACGGCTTGGCCGGACCATCGCGACGGTCTCTGACCATCGCGATTGGCTCACGCCATCGCACCGACGGTGCCACGTGGCAAGCTAGACCATCGCGATGGTGCACTTCAGACCATCGCGACGCTTCAAAAATTCAGACCATCGCGATTGGCTCACGCCATCGCGCTCAGACCATCACGCTCAGACCATCGCGACGGTGCACTTCAGACCATCGCGACGGTGCACTTTCAGACCATCGCGATTGTGCAAATTCACGCCATCGCGACGGTGCACCCTCACGCCATCGCGACGGTCCCAGACCATCGCGATTATCTCTGACCATCGCGATTGTGCACCCCCATCGCAAATTTTAGGGTTTCATTTTTTGGCCAATTTTGGGGCTATTTTTGGGAAATTTTTGGGTGATTAGACTCATAGGAGACCCCTTTGCTCATATTTGGAGAAAAAACCTATTGGTTAGTTTTTACCCCCCAGGGCCTGAACGGTCATAACTTTTTCATCCGAAGTCCGTTTTTTGAGCTTAATAGCTCGTTAGAAAGCTCTTAAAGAATACATCTATTTTTAGATAAGCTATTTTGAGGTTGACCTAGTTTGGGACTTGAAAGCCAGGGGCAAGCATTAAAAAGTTGGGCAAAAGGGAAGGGACTTAAAAGGTGTATGTACTTAAGTGCTTGATCATCCAACTGTGAATTGGTCTAATATTGGATTTTTCCAGGTCTAGCAAGGGCAATCAAAGACAACCAAAGCAAGGCAGTGAAGGGCATAAAGCTTGGGAAGCGCGGCTTCTTGGGCATCAGAGCAACCAGAAAAAAAAAGCTGACTCGAGGTTGGAAGATTACTCAACCCCCTCAGTCAATTCTTAGCTTAGGATAAACGTTAGCATTGTGGATTAAGACGATAGGAACGCCTCAAGTTCAAGATATTTAATTCTTTCAAGTTCAAGACTAAAGTAAAGGTGTGTGACACGAAAACCTAAAGGAAAGAACCTAAGTCTGACGGAACGAGAACTCAAAATTATCACGGAAAGTTGATATCCTGACGCATACCTTAAGACAAGAATCTAAGGAAATCTAAAAAGAATCAAGAAAGTAATAACAAAGAATCGGTGACAATCTGAGCGTGTACTGAGTGTGCAAGGAAGAAAATTAATGAACCTTAGATCGGGCAAACATATAGGTAAGTCAGACCGACGAAGCCTTAGATCATCAGAGGCAAGTGTAAGAACTACTGCACGATCGTGGGCTCAACAATTGAACACTAGTTATCCCTACGAGAGCTCAGACATTAGTGATTCAGAAATGGCATTTAGCACAGAAAGACCAGAAGGAGGGCCGAATGTAGCCTATTTAGAAAAACCTGAAGGACCCTATAGAACACAACTAGAGTTTCTCCGAACCAACCGATTAGGTGCTGGCATCTATGAGGATGGTTTGCGAAGGCAAGTGGTGCAAATGCACAACCCCGATCAACCCATTGGATTGGAACGTCCAGTGGTGAAATTTGAGAGAGACGCGTACATAGACAAGGAAGGAACAATGTACATCTTAAGTACGCAGCCAAACAATACCAACGAGTTTGGCATGATTCAACCAGAGTCGGAAGCAAAACCTCAAGGAAAAGAACCATTAGAAGAGCCTAGAACACCTAGAGGGAAATCTGTACTGACACGAGTACTAATCCCAGAATGGATCCCTCAGGATAACAGAAGCATAGAGTTGTTTGTAAATAAAGAAACGGATGAAGCCTTTTGGAGATACAAGACAGAACTACTTAGTGAGGTAGGTGTCATCACTATATACGAGTTCAAGGACCCGGATACACCTGGAAAGGTTGTATACCTGGATGAGACTTCAGAAAGAGTCTTTGTGGTACCCGACCGCGCTAAAAACACATACACATGGAGAGGAGAATTGGTATTCCCTCCATCTAGAACAAACATGAATACAAGTCAACAAGGGGCAGGAACATCCTCAGCCCATGGAAATCAAAGAGAGGGAAATAAAGAGAGACCAGAAGTAAGCTTCGCTCATCCCATAGGGAGAGATAGAACAACCACGGACACTAATAGAGTGGATAGACAAAGAGATCATGGAATACCAGGTGGTAGAGATGATTTTCCTCTACCTAGACCACGTGAACACGCAAGAATATTGAGACCCACTCAGTTAGTGAAATCCATGAAAAATTATTTTGATGGGACAGGAGATCCCTACGACCACGTCGCAGAATTCAAGCAAGTACTAAGAGCCGAACAAGTTGAAGACATGTTCACGCAATACAACGCATTTGGACTAACGTTAAAGAATACAGCTTTAACTTGGTTCCAACCATTGCAACAAAGGCAATTTAGGGACATCCATCACTTTTTAGAGTCATTCATCACTGAATTCTCTAAAAGTGGGATTAGACATGACACGTCTTCGTTGATTCATAACTTTAAACAGACCCCTCAAGAAACAGTTAGACTGGCAGGACGTAGGTTTAGACAATATGTTGAACGATGTCCAATGCAAGAGCTACCCTCACAAGCTAAGCAAGTGTCATTGTTTCTAGATGGCTTGTTGAGCTCTAAACTACGCTCCTACGTGTACCTAAAAGAACCCAGAACGCTAGAGCAATGTGTAAGAATTTGCATAGACATTGAAGACAACTTAGGAGACGAGTTGGAACTTTCAAAGGTCTATAAGGACTCAGACTGTTCATCTCTAGCATCCACGAAATTGTCTAGCTCAATAGAAGACCTAGCAGAAAAAGTGGCCCAGAAACTAGGAGTTTCTAGTAAACCTAGGGTGCTAACAAACAAGCGTTGTTACACCTGTGGTGGTGATCATCTGGCAAATATGTGTCCCAATGCACCACTAACTCAAGCCAACCCTAGTGGCCAATACTGTACAATTGAGAGAAGATACACGAATCATACGGCTCAGGACTGCCCGTACAACAAACAAACTGTGAGACAGAACTACCCGCAAGCATACGCACAGCCAGGTAGGTATCAAGGCCAATACAATGCTCAGCCTTATTACTATAGGCCTCCTCAGAACTACCCATACCAGGCTCAACAGAGACCTCAACCTGTCTTAGCTCAGCAGCCACCCCCACCAGCGAATGTCATCTCAGTCAAATATGCTGCTGCAGAAGAGAACCTAAGTAGGGCCTTAGTGCCTTCTTCACCTTTGATCACAGAGAGTGACCCACACTCAAACAGTTTTGACTCTACGCATGTCAATAGTCCACCCGCATATTACACAGAGTCACCAGAACACGTGGAGACATATCATTACGATAGTCCACCAGTGGAACCTAGTTGGGAGCCCGACTATGCTAATGTGATGTACACAAACCCAAATCCACGGCCCCAATTAAGACAACAGAGACCACAAGGCCCTAGAGGACCATGCTTTAGGTGCCAAGGAGATCATTTCATAAAGGATTGTCCACACCCCCCGATAGCAGGACAATCACAGTACTATAACATCCAAGGCTTTTGTGCTGATTGTGGCAAAGATCACATAATCAAAGATTGTCCTAAGAACCCTGTTAATGCTCTGAATGTGACGCCGATCAACGTGATAGGTATTGTAAATAACGCAGATGGATCCAACCCTACATACGTGCCTATCCAAGCTATAACAAGAGCCCAGGCGCTCTTACAGAACCAAAAGCTTAATCAAGAGAAAGTAGCCGAAACCAGTGAAGTTGCAGAATCTAGCAATAAAAAGACAAAATCTTGGAAAGATTCGAGAGAAAGAATAAAGAGAAAATGGAGTAAAAAGATAACGAAGTTGGAAGGAAGTTTAAAGGAATCTAGAGCCAAAATCCAAGAATTTCCTTCACAGGAATTGAATCAAGAGAATCCAGCTCAGAAATCAGGAACAGTTTTAGCGGAACCCATACCAGAAAATCTAGACATGATGTTTCGTGCATATCAGGCTAGATTGAAAGAGGGACCGCAAGTAGCTGAAATGAGTAAGAACTACCCTCGAGCTGATCTAGAAATTGAGAGAACTAAACTTTGCATGAAGATGGTAGAATTAGCACAAACTTTGTTCGAAGCCTCTAGATATATTAATTGGAATAACATAGCAAAACCGGAATTACACTTTCAAGGACTAATGGAGAGGCTAGAATATTTGATTGAAAGCAAAGAGAAAAAGGATCAGCATAGGAACCCTATTGTCCCAGAGACACAGGAAAGGAATGCACCATCCCTGTCTCAAGTACCCAATACAGAAAGTCAAGACAATTTGTCTTCCATACATAAATATTCACATGAATTTTTGAGAGAAATCCAAGAAGAGAAATGGAGAAAGGAACAAGGAACCCATCCTCCTATTCAAGAAATAGATGACTTGCAAGAACAATTTCCCCAAGACATTCCCTCTATATACGATTATGTAGAGGAAGAACAACTGAGTGAACACACAAGATTTGAATCTAATTCTTTACAAGAATACCTCGGTTCACAGGACCTTGGGAAGCGAAGTCTATTAGTATGAGAGCACCCACGATAATAGTGAGGAATGAAGAATCAGTAATCCCTAGAAACACGGAAGTGATCAAGAATACCAAAGTACAATGTAACCTTACTCTGGAGGAGTTATTGAAGGTAAAACCAGAATTGTGGAAGCATGTAGCAAATCAATTCCCCGAGCTTGCTACTACTCCCTCACCAATAGGATCACAAGATAAGGTACCAGAGATACCCGTAGAAAAGATTGGAGACGTGAGCGAAGGAGAGGAAGGTAACACTTATCTTCCGATAACCCATCAGGGCTACACCACGAAAGCCATCTTAGATTCAGGAGCCGGAGTAGCCATAGCTACCACCGCTTTATGGAAACGTTGGGGTAAGCCGGCATTAAGACCCACCAGGATGAAGCTACAAATGGCTGATGGACACATACAAAAACCATTAGGCTTACTAGAAGGCATATCTCTCACCACTTGTGGTGTAGAATTTGAGCATACCTTTGCCATTTGTGACTTTGCAAAAAACCATGCTTATGAGATGATATTGGGACGACCATTCATGCGTCAGTTGCAAATTGTACAAGATTGGGGAACTAATTCTTTGTACTTGCAACATTTAGGAGTGACTACCAAAGTCAATCTTAAAGACTATTCACATAGAGATGTACCCCCAATACAATGGAATACCATCCATAAGACACCAGTAGAGACGGAATCTGTGCACTCATTAGAATCAGACCCTTCTTGGTTGCATGAGGATACTCATTTATGGATGTGTAAAGTAGCCAAACAAGAGGAAGAAAGGTTAGAAGCCAGGACCTTAGGTGCAGAACAAAATCCACGACCTACAAGATCCAGCCTATGCACCTGTAGTATTCCCAGACGAAGAGTTTGAACCCCATGGTTGGGCAGAAATCCTAGCAACCATGGATGTAGCCATCAATGAAGAACAATGGACTCCCCACTGTGACGAGGATGGCTATGACATTTCAGTTTTCACGATAGAGCCAATCATGGGCGATGCGATTTTAGAAGAGTGTGAACCTAACACTGATGCATTTGAGGATGCAAGTGATTTTCATTTAGAATCAATTATCATGGACTCTCCATTTGCATCAGAGGAAGAATATTTCTACGAAGTAGAGACTCACCCTCACAGACACGAGGAAATTACGAATGAGGTGAGATTAGCCACGGAAGTGACTACTAAGAGTGAAGGCAAGAAAAGAAAGAAGAAAGAAACCATGTCAGAAAAAGAAGAATCTTTGTTTGAAGTACCCGAGAACTTCAAGAAATATGAAATCGAAGATAGAAGAATCATGGTACGAATGCCTAATAGAAAGGCGAATGACGGACAAGTATATGATAACCGAGAAAAAACCAAGAAAATAATCGTAGCCATAGAAGGAGAGGAAGAAAAATGCACATACATAGGGCATGATTTGACAACTGAAGAAGAAGAAGAGCTAGTTGCCCTATTACGCGAATATAGAGATGTCTTTGCGTGGAGTTATAAAGATTTGAAAGGAGTAGATCCAGATATATGTTCTCATAGAATCCCTATGACTCCAGATGCAAAACCGACAAAACAGAAACCGTACACGTACAATGATAACTACGCTGCGAAGATCAAAGAGGAGATAGATCGCTTGATAGAAGCAGGATTCATTTACGAAATTGAGCATACCGAATGGGTATCTCCCATTGTGGTAGTGCCCAAGAAGAATGGAAAATTGCGTGTGTGTATTAACCTTAAAAAGGTTAATGCCGCAACGATTAGAGATAGTTATCCTCTTCCTATCACATAACATCTATTGGAAAGAGTTGCGGGCAAGGAAGTTTACAGCTTTCTTGATGGATTTTCAGGCTATAATCAAGTAGCTATTGCTCCAGAAGACCAACACAAGACGGCATTTGCCACTGAATGGGGCATATTTGCATTTCGTGTGATGCCATTTGGCTTAACAAATGCACCCGCCACTTTCCAGCGACTCATGTGTCATGTTTTTAAGGAATTTTTACGCAAAAGCTTGGAAGTTTATGTCGATGACATATGTGCTCATTCAAGTGTAAGACAGATGCATATCCCAGAGTTAAGGCAAATATTTGACAAATGTCGAGAATATCAGGTTTGTTTGAACCCAGAAAAATGCGTTTTCATGGTCAGACAAGGCAAAATTCTAGGACACATTGTGTCAAAAAATGGAATCTCTACGGATGAAGAAAAGGTGAAGGTAATTGCAGATTTACCTAGACCAACTAATGTGAAAGAGGTACAGGCATTTATGGGCCATTGCGGATATTATAGGAGATTCATACACATGTATGCAATCATAGCCAAGCCTTTGTACTCTCTTTTAACCAATTTTGAATGGACAGATGAATGTGAAAATTCATTCAATGAACTTAAACGATGCTTGTGCTCAGCACCTATATTGACTACCCCAGATTGGAGTAAGCCATTCCATGTACATGTGGATGCATCCAATTACGCCATAGGATGTGTGTTAGCACAACCCACGAATGAAGGTAACATAGATCTCCCCATAGCTTACGCGAGCAGACAATTGAACGCAGCAGAAAGGAATTACACCACGACGGAACGAGAAGGATTAGGGATGATCTACGCAGTAAAGAAGTTCAGGCACTACTTGTTGGCCAACAAATTCAAGTTCTTTACGGATCATCAAGCCCTATTGTACTTAGTCAACAAACCATGTAACAGAGGACGACTGATACGTTGGTTTCTATTACTCATGGAGTATGACTTTGAAGTCGTAGTCAGGAAAGGAAAGACACATCTTAGAGCTGACCACCTTTCAAGATTAACCTTAGGAGAAGCTCCTCAAGGAGTAGCGGATGAATTACTAGATGCATACTTGTTTAACCTTGAGATAGCACCAGAATGGGCTAAGCCTATAGTCCCTATTCTCACATATGGACCCAAGAATCCTAGGTTAAAGATCAAAGAGGGAGAGATTACCAAGTCCCAAAGATACCAAATAATGGCAGGAAGCATATATAAACAGGATAATCAAAAGATCCTTGCTTGTTGTGTAGATGAATCAGAACATGCGAATTGGTTGCAATTAGCACACATAGGTGCATTAAAGCAACATCATTCAAAACATCGAACGTTACAGACTCTGCATAGATTAGGAGTATATTGGCCTACGATGGAAGCAGATGTCCACAGGTTGTGTAAGGAATGCCATGTTTGTTGTGAAAAACCACCAGTAGAGCATGCTACATTATATCACGTGTCTCTCACACCAGACTGGAGTGAACCATTAGTGACATACTTGAGGACGAACACATTCCCTCAAGGCATGACCTTAGCTCGACAACGCAGTCTAGAGCAGGAAGCTCAAGATTATTCACTTATTGGCGATAACCTATACAAAAGAGGACGAGATGGATATCTAAGACAATGTGTTCATGAGCGATTATCTGAGCATACTAGAGACTGCACACCAAGGTGTTGTAGGAGGTCATTTTGGACCCGATAGGATAATCAAAGCCATCCTCTTTGCAGGATTATGGTGGCCCACTCTTCACATGGATGCTCATACCTATGTCAAGAGATGCGATGTGTGCCAAAGAACTCAGTTTCCTACTCGCAGAGACGAAATGCCATTGAAACCCATGATGGGCGGACGTGCATTTTCTAAGTGGGGTATAGACTTTGTAGGACCCATTAACCCCCCTGCAAAAGGTACACATGCGGAATACATTATTGTTGCGACATATTATCTTACGAAATGGGTAGAGGCAAAAGCCACGAAAAAGAATGATGCACACACAACTGCAAAATTCTTATTTGAGAATGTCTTTACAAGATATGGATTGCCTATAGAGTTAGTGAGCGATCGAGGCACTCACTTTCTAAACCAAGTCATTGAATATTTGTTACAGGATTTTATGGTGATTCACAAGAAATCCGCACCATATCATCCTCAGGCCAATGGTCAGGCTGAAAGCACTAATAAGATCCTTTGTAACGTACTGACGAAACTCGTGAACAACAAACGTTCAGATTGGGACAAACAGTTACACCACGCTGTTTGGGCATATCGAGTGGCCTACAAGACCGTACTCAATGCAACTCCCTTTCAGATGGTTTTTGGTCAGAATGCTGTGCTTCCTTTGGACTTCTTGATACCGACCCTTAAGGTTGCACAAGAACATCAGTGGACCGGCCATGAATTATCAGCGAGAATAATGGACTTGGAACGATTAGGAGAAACCAGGCTCAAGGCAGCAGCATGAATATATGCAGCGAAGAAGCGACAAAAAGCGTATTTTGATGCACATGTGAAAGATAAAGGCTCAAAAGAAGGAGATTTAGTTCTAGTATATACGCTAAAGCAACACGCACGTAAGTTAGAAAAGCGAGGTTATGGACCTATGATCATTAACACACTCTCAACAAGTGGAGCAGTACAGTTAGCCACTTTAGAAGGAGATATAATGCCTAATTATATTAGTGGTTGTAGAGTCAAGCTATATCAGGAACCTCTTACTGAGGATATGCTTAGATGACTCACGTGGGCAAAGAAGCGTAAGGAGGAAGAAACTAGAATACGAGCGGAAGCTCAGGCAGAAGCAATAGAACACATTAAACGCATGAAGTTAAGAAGACAAGGACTAGGGAGAGAACATTATAACTATCTGGAAACTACACCCAGATATCCCATGGCCATGTATCAAGTAAATTCAACCACTTGTCCTAGTATAGTGGACAGGAGACCATTCATTACAGTCAGGCTAGAGCACGACAACCCTTGCCAAGAGCTCAGGGCTTTAATTGATTCAGGTGCTGCGACTAGTGCGATTAGATGGTCCCACTATAAGGATTCAGGAATAGAAATGCGGCCAATTGAGGCATACCTCATAGGCCTAGGAGGCATGGAAACCCCTTGCATGGGTGAGGTGGACCTTCCTATCCTCATTAAGGATGTGACCATGACAGCAAAGCTACTAGTGTGCCATGATGACGACCTGATAGAACCCCTAATCCTTGGCCAAGATTGGCTATATGATCACTCAGTAGACCTAAATCTTAGACAAGGCTCCTTACAAATTGGAACCTTAGAACAGAAGCGAGTGATACCGCTTGACTTCCCTAACGGCATTCCGATTGAGGTTTATAACCCTAGACCCTATGAAACGCACGCGACGGAAGACCGGAAGATCTTGGGTCAGACCTGTCACGTTACGTCTACACCAACCCACTCGTGCGTGGCTATAGACAGTTGTTAATCAGAAGGACGACAGGAGATCTTCCCTGGGGCTTCCTGCAAACTAGAAGGGGCAGCTACCCAACCGCTAGGGCAGATGAACACAATCAGCGGTCAGGTGGGTTGCATCAGCGGCCAAATGAGCACAACACCCTGCGGTGCTCATCCTTCCAAACTTGCTGCGGACTGGCCTAGATTGAAGATGAAGAACGAATCACTTCCTAATGGGCAGGTCACGCAAGTGTTGGATCTCCCTTCTTTTCCAAAGCAGAGCGTCCAATGGACCTCTCAAACCCAACCACGAAGGAGTCAACCACAACAGAGGAACCCAGACCAACGACACCACCAGACAAGGCAAGGAAAGCAGCAGTATCAACATCACAGAACAAGTGGCACGAGACAAATATGGGTGCCAAAAGGACAGCAACCACAGCCTATCAGCAACACTGCAGACAAGAACAGGACAAAGTTTCAAGAAAAGCAGAGTCAGCATACAAAGTCCTCTCGATCTTCTTCTACAAGCATCAATACTCGACAGATTTGGATCGCCAAGAAATATCTTATCCATAGACCCACACCCATGCAGATTTGGGTACCCAAACAATGTATTATATCTCAACCCTCAAGCCATGTAATATATACCCCTCAGAAACCTTTTCATCCTTCAATACCACCAAACCCGATACCGCTTTTTGTTCCTCACCAGAAACATACCACCCACTCCAAGACTCTTAGGAAATGGATACCTAAACGTATCCAGACGTCTTCTTGTACCCCCTTATCTAACAATTCTCCCGCCCCATTTAAACTCCACCCTTGTACTAATTCACCCTCAACCAAACCTTGTATAAATTCATACATCCAAACCCCACATCATGCATAATAAAAGCTCATCAAGAAATGTATGCATAATCTGAAGCATGTAGGCGTCTAGAGACCTGCATTAGCTCTGCAAAAAGATCATTGCATCAATCACTTCACGACACTTGGCTACACGGGTTACACATCGGTTATGGAAAGGGATTGCGGTCTCACCTTAATGGGATCATAATTAATTTCCATACTAATGTGTTAATCTTTTGTAGCAGATCCTTTCCATTAGCTCACCAGTCATCATGCAAACCGAAGCAGGACCATCGAAAGCAGGCCCCAGCGTGGCTGCGGTGCCCCTCAATGTTTTACGTGCAGAATCCCACCCGACCGCTCCACCGCCAGAGTTCCAAGGATTTCCGGGACCCATGCCAATCGATAACCCACCTATGGGATACACAGAGAAGATACACCGTAACTCTCACTGGTTCCAAGGCCTAGCAGGACCATTAGCTGATGCTGACTTCATTTTTGAAGCAAATATGACATTTGATGACCGCACATGGGGCAAGTATCAATTCTTCTCAAGAGAATTCGAAGGCCTACAGAACACCCAGGACTTAGCTCATGTTTGGGCTAGAGCCGGCTTCACGGAGTATTTCAGTGATCCTCTGCCCAAACCTGACTTTTATAGGTGTTATTACTTAATCACCACTTTGCTGGCCTCAGAGAATAAGGACATCCCAGGAACCTTTATTTTGCCTTCTTTAGTGGATGATCCACCTTACAAAAGATTTTATCTTTCGAAGGATTTAATCAGAGCGGACATCAAGATTCATGGAACACACACTCCAACGGAGAAAGAACGGCTAGTCCCAGAGCAGATGAAGCGTGGTGACGTAACTAAGTGGGAGGATATTTCTGCTATAACACCTGAGCTCTCTAAGCCATTACGGATATGCATGCAGCACTTTGCTTTCCCAGCTCAGGATCGTTTTACCATGCCCCACAAGAGAATCTGGTTCGGATTATACTTAGCATGTACTGGACCGCAAACGGTTGATCTAGCCAGCTGGATCATTGATCAGCTCTATTTGGCACAACATAGGTGGGAGCGAAAGAAGGTAATCAATGGGTGCTGCGCCCTCACCAGGATCATATATATGTGCTTGGCGTATGACTTACCAATTGAGCGTGCCATGACCAGTGAGGAACTGAAAGCATTCAAAGGCACCACTAGGAAGGCTAGAAAGTCTAGCAAAGGTAGAGCCGGAAAGCGGATGAGAGGTACTATCGCGTGCCTACAAGTCCCGGCATCACCCTCTCCACAACCATCTCCAGAGCAGTCACCAACAGCAGCCACTCCCACAGTACAACCTATCTGCATAAGGTTATCTAGACCAGTGGTAACGAAGGGCACCACCAGTACTCTCGCACCCCAAGCAGCCACAACCATAGAACCTATCACCACAGCAGCTGAACTTCCCACCACTATCGGTGCGGAAGCTTTCTCTTTTCCAATACCGCATTTAGAACCAGGACAAGCAGAGCCACTGGACCAAACGTTTGATTTTGAGATGTTCCAGTTTTCAGAAGGGCAAATGTTTTCTCAAGAATTTGAAAGGCCTAGCTACCCTACCACACCCAGGGATCAGCCACAAGGACAGGTCGTGTCCAGCTCCGATGATGAAAGGACAGCAACCGATGACGACGACGGAGACGACGAAGCTAGCCAGGGAACACATGAATCCCAAGAGCAGGAACAGACAGATGGCCAAGGCCAACAAACCAACACACATGGCGATACAAGTACCTATGAAGATGAAACTTATGAGGCAGCAGCTTACACTCTAGCTATCAAGAAGCTGTATAGAACTATGGAAAAAGTTTGGGCACGCAAGAAGCTGACAGAGGAAGAAAGCCAACAAATAATAGAACAAGAACTTGTCACAGGCGGATTCGAAGACGCATATATCAAAGGATTCAAAGAATTAGTCCAATCAGTAGGCTCCAACGAGGCACTCAGGTACTTGCAACGAAAACCACTGCCACAGTTTGACCCCCGTAGAGTACGACTACTTTCAAAGCCCGGCGAATACATTCGTGTACCAACCGGAGCACAATCTTCAGAACAAGCCAGGGAGGCATGCCTCGTCCCCGAACGATCATTGGCCGTAGAAACCATCATTGTAGATTCCCCACCCCGCGCTACAATTGTACCTACCTCAGTAGTCACTGAAGTACCGACCACCCCAACCGCTCCTCTCTCACCACCCGTCCATCCAGCCTCCCCTCTTCACCCTCCTTCCCCCAGACCCACATCTTCATTCGCCGGTGGTGTTGCAGAAACCGTCTTTACGACCACTCACCCCACGATTCCCGCGCCCATTAGCCCTAATCTACCCCTTCCCACACCCACCTTTCTATCCAACCCATTCCTTCATCAATCTTTTCCATCTTTCCCCACAACTCCAAGACCCCTCTTCCCATTCCCCCCGCCATTAACCTTCTCCCCCGTCTCGCCTCCCCAACCCACCGTAACCCCTCTTTCCCCTTTCCACCAAGCTGATCCAGCGAGCCCCCCTGTAAATTACCCCTCAACATTTGTAAATCCCGTATTTACACCAGCACGAGCACCCACGATCACACCCATATTCACGGTCACTGCACTAGACACGTCCACTGACATGGATATCTCACCACCCACTGCACCATCGCTCACTTCACTCATGGCACAAACATTTTTAGGCACATCACAATTTTCAACAATCACTACATCATCCACCTTCCCATCCCCATTCCCCGTTTCCGTTGCATCCACACCAACTGCATCTTCATTTAGCACCCCGTTAATACTATCACCCACTGTAGATAATGCATTCCGATAGATGTTCATATGTATGACGCAAGTAAGAGATGAGTTCACATCTCTTGGTGATAATTATCAGCAGCTGCAGAGGACAACCAATAACTTACAGTCGCAGCTTAATTTATTGTCCATTGAGAATGCCTCTCTGAACACCCGCTACCAAGAACTACGCGAGGCTTATCACAAATTGGAACTAGAAAGTGAAGAAAAGACCAAGGAAGCCACGGCTGACCTGGATAATTTATTAACAGCCTAGACAGTCCGCAATGCAACGCTAACACGAAACATGGGCTTACTACGAAGACACCTATCAGCCGCCAAGGAAGAAAACCAGCGCTTACAGGATCAGAACCGAGAAAACTTAGAAGCAGCACTCGACCACCCAGACCAACCACTCAGTCCTAGCAGGTTCAAAGCCATTCCTTCAGACTCAATGAGGATGCTGCTAGACGATCATGTAAGATTGCTAGATGAATATGACCGCATGAACGAGGAGTTACAGAAACTCAAAGAAGATCACAAATTACTCCAGTTACGAGAACCGGCACACCAGGACGTACCAGCACCTGTGGACCCCTCTCCTGACCTCCTAGAGGAACTCAACTCATTACGGGCCCAGGTATCGACCCTTGAATCAAGGATTGCAGTATACGAAGCGCCACCAAGGCCAGATTCCCCACCTGAGCTTCCAGCTGAGGAAGAAACGGTCACCATCCCGGTGGAGGAAACGTTTGAAGAAGCATACGAGCCACAACCCATCCCAGGCAGACGCGTCACGGCCGAAGGTCAGATGACGTACGAACTTCCGACCCCCGCGTGGATGAAGACTATTGAGGAACTTGGAACAACGCACTCAGCTAGAGTAGAGGCACAATTACATGCCATGGCGATGATAGAAGAAAGAATATTACAGTCTCCATTCTTTGCTCAATTGGCCCCGCGATGATACATATCTGGGCACGAGCTACAGTATAAACCGTACTTCATGTTAATGGCCGAATACCAGTTAGCCATTGAGAAAGAGACAGGTAAAAAACCATCGCATGCAACTCAATTCGAGGCGGCTGATTTGCCACTAGATGCACAGAAAGGAAGGATCTATCAACCAGAGTGGCGAAAAAATCTACTATAGCAGTATCCAGAGATGATGAGTACATGGGTAAAGGCACCTTTGCACCTGAAGTATAACCCGTGTTGGGGACCAGTGCCACGACGCCGCTCCTGGACTGCCTTTGCTATTAAGGTACAAAACAATAAGCAGTGCCAAGACTGGTTGAATTACCCCTATTTTAAGCCACCCATTGAGTTACCAACTGTTGGCTACATGATGGCTACAATTCGCCACTGGCTCCCTAGATTAAAGCATATGGATGATATAGCGGCGCATATGACTGTCAAAATCTTTGACATGATGCAAATGATTTTTAAAGTCTTCCGATGCGTCAAGGCACCCCATGTCAACACCCCGGGCTTTGAGCATGGCAATTTTGATCTGGTATATGATATGAGTACAACGCCATCGCTACGGGTTTGTTATGCCTGGCACTGCAGAATAAAGTACCTACCGGCGTGCTACAAGCAGACATTCGAAGAGATGTTCACAACCGGTTTTTGGGAATACCATTCAGAGGTATTCATAAGCAGGCCTACTCATTTATTACAATTATTTGCCTGTGAACGAATGGTCTATTCCACACATTATCAGCTCCCGCCACCGAAAGAACCGCAACCAATCGACTGGGAGAAACTCGAGGCCGACCTGGCCCAAGGCATTCGTATCTCCGAGCACACCCTCGCTCAAGACCTACTATAGAACTATATCCGGCAGACCTCACAGCAAGGTTCTGTCAGGGACGACAGAAGCGAGAGGGAGGGGGGTGTTGGAAGCAGCCAGAGGCACAGACGACACGGAAGCATGTAACGACAGAGCAGGGAGCCAGTCGAATCGTTTTTCAAATAATTATGTTTTCAAATACTTTCCAAAAACCTCCAACAATGATTTTTATCACTATTGTAACATATGTAACATAGAAAACCCCATTTTGTAATCCATAGCTCCATTTTGTGCAAGCCGAGGAGTCCTCGAGCTTGAGGAGCTTAGGTAGAATGCGCGTACCAAATTTCATTATTTTTAGATATTGTTTACCCTTCCAAATAGCATCTAGGACCTAATTTTTAACTATGCCGGTCACTAGATGTGAAACCGGTCAAAACTAGTCTAGAAACTATAAAAAGAGCTAGAGAGCTCATTTTTGAGGTTAGCTTGTTTGAGGTTAGAGTTCTTTTGAGCTTGTAATAGTGTTCTTGAGTAATAGAGCTAATTTCCCACCTTCCATTGTGTCTTGCTTGTCTCTTCGTAGTGTGTGTGTATGTGTGTGTGCATTTCTATGCTTCTCACCTTCACTCTCACTTCATCTCACATTCACGATCTTCATATCACTCCTATCTCTTCCGCGGATTGACATTAAGGAGGTGGAGCTTCTTAACGTGGTTCTCACCATTGTGCTAGAGCAACAAAGAACAAGAGGAAGAGGAGGACAACATCAACAAAACAGGAATCAAGATGGTGAAGGATGTTACATATGTGGCAAGTTTGGCCACTATGCTAGAGATTGCTACCAAGGAGGAAACCAAAGGAGCTATAAACAAGGTTCTTCATACAAAGGCCAAGCTAATTATGCTTCTACAAGTTCAGAAAATGACAATCTCTTGATGATGCACATGAATGGGAATTCAAGAAACGTAGATAACACTTGGTATATTGATAGTGGATGTAGCAACCATATGAGTTGCAATTGTTCTTGATTTACTAATCTACATGTTCCCAAAGGTAAAGGACATGTAGAAACAGGTGATGATATAGCCCATGAGATCTCCCATGTTGGAGATGTAGCTTTGGATGACAAGGAGGAAGGAAGATGTCTCAAGGATGTCTTGCATGTACCTACTATCACAAATAACTTGGTGTCCGTTGGGCAAATGGTTGAAAGAGGCTATCAAGTAAGGTTCAACAAAGGTGGATGCTTTGTGGAGAACCCTAAGCAAGGTTACAAGGTCATAGCAAGAGGAAAGAAGCAAGGGAGACTCTTCACTTTGGAGGTAAATTCTCATTCTACTCAACATGTCTACTTCACATATGGAAACAAGAGGATTTCGGAGTTGGACTTGTGGCACAAGAGGATAGGTCACATCAACATACAAAGAATGAAGGAAATGCAATTCAAGAGGCTGGTTGAAGGTCTTCCCAGCTTCCAGGGACAAGGTATGAAGCATTTATGTGAATCTTGTCAACTAGGGAAGCAAGCAAGACTTCCATTCAAGAAGAGTGGCTACATAAGCCAACATCCATTGGAGTTGATACATACAGATGTGTGGGGGCCAACCAAAGAGCAATCCATTAGAGGTAACAAGTACTTTGTCACTTTTATAGATGATTGCACAAGGATGGTTTGGGTTTATTTCATAAAAAACAAATCAGATGCGTTTACATGTTTCAAAGCATTCAAGGCAATGGTAGAGAAGGAAACAAGTACATATATCAAGAAGCTAAGGTCTGATGGAGGGGGAGAATATTTCTCAAATGAGTTTTCTGATTTTTTAATGGATCAAGGCATCAAGAGGCAAGTAACATGCAGGTACACACCCCAACAAAATGGAGTAGCAGAGAGAAAGAATAGATACATTGCCGAGATCGCTAGAGCAATGCTTAATGAGATGAATGTACCTAACATGTTTTGGAGTGATGCAGCAAATACCGCCGTGTATCTTATGAATAGGGCTCCTACCTTAGGGATCCATGGATTGACACCATATCAAGCCTATTATGGTAAGAAACCTGATCTTTCCCACTTGAAGATATTTGGATGTACTTGTTATGTACATGTGCCAAGTGAATTGAGGCACAAGCTACAACCAAAGGCAGAAAAGTGTGTGTTTCTAGGATATTCAAATGATCATAAAGGTTACAGGTGCTTCAACCCAAACACAAAGGACTTGAGGATATCAAGGGATGTAGCATTTGACGAGCTACTCCCTTGGTATAAGAAGTATGATTGTATGCAGGACTATGAAGAAGAAAAGCATGGACATGATGAAGAACAAATCGACCTAGAGCTAAGCGGCCCAAGGTGTTCCATCAATGAAGATAGTTCAAGCATGAACTCACCATGGAGGGGGAGATCTTCATCAAGCTATGAAGCACAATCAATCAACAAAGGCAAAGCAACATTGGTGGAGTTGGATGAAGAAGGTAATGAAGTTGAAGATGATGAAGGACACATGCTGGAGAAAGAAGCCATGTCAAAGAAAGAGATCAAGTTCCCAAGGCAAAGGAGGTTTATTCCTCCAAAAGGTGAAGAAAGGAAGTCTTCTAGAGTTAAGTATCCAACTCAAAGGTTTACTTATGATTCATACATGGCAACTCATTATGCATATATGAACAAAGTAGTAGAAGATCATGAGCCCGATTGCTATGAAGATGCAAGCAGGTACACCGAATGGAAAGAGGCAATGCAAGAAGAGATCGATGCACTTGAGGAGAATCAAACATGGACTCTAGTGCCCAAGAAGGATAACATGAAGGTAATAGGTAATAAGTGGGTGTATAAAGTAAAGAGGAATTCAGATGGATCTATTTCTAGGTTCAAAGCAAGATTGGTGGCCAAGGGTTTTGCACAAACCTATGGAGTGGACTTTGAAGAGACATTCAGCCCCGTGGCAAAGATGAGCACCATTAGGACACTCATTGCAATGGCTGCTAGCAAAGGATGGAAGCTTTTCCAATTGGATATCAAGAATGCCTTTCTCAATGGAGACTTGGAAGAAGAGGTATACATGGAGCAACCACTAGGTTTTGTTCATAACGAGTTTCCACATCATGTTTGTAGGTTGAAGAAGGCACTTTATGGCCTAAAGCAAGCTCCAAGGGCTTGGAACCAAAGATTGGTGGACTATTTGATCAAATGTGGTTACAATCAATGCAAGGCGGATCCATCTCTCTTCATCAAACAAAGAGGAGAACTTGTGGTCTACATGTGTGTGTATGTAGATGATCTTATCATTATAGGTAATGATACAAAGGGCATTGAGGAGATCAAGGCAAAGCTTGGAAAG